>MJUU01047476.1:75459-188852 GCA_002080025.1 Modiolus philippinarum | reverse complement strand
AACAAAATCTAAAACGGCGATATTCACAACTTTTAACTGGTGAATGTGTATACAGACAGTCGAGATCGAATATCCTCCCATGACCCGCGAATCTGATACCCATTCGCACCTAAAAGTGTCAAAGGCACAACTCTATTTGATAATTAATTTATAATATCAAAATATATGAAAAAATTAAAAGATACGAAAATTTGAATAAAAAATAGAGAATTATAAGCGATAAACAGAATAAACGATTTTGATTGGTTTAATTAAACCCTGAATACCGTTTTCCGTTTCTGATTGGACGAACGTTAAATATCAAATAGCGATTTCCGTTTCTCGCTTCTCATTGGCTAAAACTATGAAAAGCGTTTTTGGTTTAAACTCGAATTTCCGATACCGATCGGTATGGCACGCGATAGTAACAAAAATGCGGTATACCTAGTATTTCGAACGAAAACTAGGGTTTTCGACGAAATACTATGTATACCGATCGGAAACCCGTAGTTAACGTGCGGTATACCTAGTATTTCGCACGAAAACCCCTAGTTTTCGTTCGAAATACTAGGTATACCGCATTTTTGTTACTATCGCGTGCCATACATTTTCGTAGATATAGATTTTCGTTTTCGTCGGTGTTTGAAAGGAAATATCTATCAATAGAACCATCTCATGCACCGATAAGTGTCACAAAAGTTTTTTAATGTCTAATGTTTACTTTACGAGTGTTTATCATCACCTTCCCAGTCGGGTTACACGATTTTTTTACTCTAGGACATCGTGACGCGATATTTCGTGAGAAAATGAGATCGACCTAGGCAATGTTTTCGTGCATATTTTGAAGAAATTATTTGTTAAATCATGAAATAAATAGAACGCAAAATTTTACATATCATAGAGTGCCTTGATGCATGATTTGTTGTGAGATTTAGTTGATTATATGCTTTGCAAGAAATTGTGTGATCGCCATTTCCTGACAAAGTGATCGACGGTGGCAATATATTTACGTACCTTTGTGAAGAAATCATAAATGGTCATAAATAAATGTTGAATTGCAATGGAAAATATTTACTTTCATATCACAAAGTACTTTGAGATAGGTTTTATTGTGATATTGCAGGCTTCGTAACCAAATCGCTATGTCACCATTTTGATGAGAAAATGTCGACAGTTTGAAATACCAAGAAAAAAAAAACAATCAATAACAGAGAAAAATAATTCTTCATTTTTAAAATTGCTTCCAATTTAGTTCTTTGATCCTTGAAACTTTCTTTAAATTATTTTTATTACAAATGATTAGTAGTCAATCACTAATTCGATTAAAAGCTAAGACTAATATAGTTTCAGATAAAAAGGTATGATATTTTGATTAATTCTTACAGATCGTGTTCAAAATAAACATACACGTAATACCTTGAATTAAAGTTAAGGACAAAATAAACAATAACGCTTTCTTTTTCATTTATAATAATTTTTCTGCAGATCTGGGACTAATATTAGTCCCAGGCAGAAATTACAAATGGTAAAAATTGTTAAATAAAATTATTTAAGATTTACATATAATGGGTCTTTATTCGCAGTTTTTTAGTTGTTGTTTTAAATATATAGATAAAATTAATACTGTTAGCATCAGAAATTAAGCATGTTTTCACTAAAAAATAATTCTTGAAATACATCGGGATAACTTAAGGCCCGTAATTAGTACATATCCGTTCCATTAAATAATCGCTGATTACTTTAGCCGCGACACCGCTTTTCGATGATTATCTAGAGTTTCTAATCCCGTCAATATATTAGTCCCAGGTATAGTTTAATTTCCAATAGGTAAAAAAAAACCAAATTTATACATCGATTTTCAAAAATGACCTCAAATGTGGAAGATATTATTTGTCAGTGCTTATTTCAATTGTCGCATCACAACATTTGTATGTATTTTTCCCAAAATTACCTATAAGATTGAAATATTTTGCAGTTTAGCTGTTTTCCTTTCTCGCGATACCAAATTTATGCATCTTTTGTCAAAAATGACCTCAGAAGTGGGAGATATAATATGTCGGTGCTTATTTCAATTGTCGCGAACCAATATTTATATGTATTTTTCCAAAAATTACCTTATAAGATTGAAATATTTTGCATTTTAGCTTTTATCCCTTCGAGTGATACCAAATTTATTCATCTTTTATCAAAAATGACCTCAGAAGTCGGAGATATTATATGTCGGTGCTTATTTCAATTGTTGCGACACAACATTTATATGTATTTTTCCCAAAATTACCTTATAAGATTGAATTATTTTGCATTTCAGCTTTTTTCCTTTCTTGCAATACCAAATTTATATATCTTTTGTTAAAAATGTACTCAAAAGTTGGAGATATTATATGTTGGTGCTTATTTCAATTGTTGCGACACAACATTTATATGTATTTTTCCCAATAATATCATAAAAGTGAAATCAAATATTTTGCATTTCAGCTTTTTTCCTTTCTCGCGATACCAAATTTAAATCTTTTGTCAAAAATGACCTCAGAAGTGGGAGATATTATATGTCGGTGCTTATTTCAATTGTCGTGACACAACATTTATATGTATTTTTCCCAAAATTACCTAATAAGATTAAAATATTTTGCATTTTAGGTTTTTTCCTTTATCGTGATACCAAATTTATACATCTTTTGTCAAAAATGACCTCAGAAGTTGGAGATATTATATGTCGGTGCTTATTTCAATAGTCGTGACACAACATTTATATGTATTTTTCCCAAAATTACCTTATAAGATTGAAATAATTTACATTTCAGCTTTTTTCCTTTCTCGCATTACCAAATTTATACATTGACCTCAGTAGTGGGAGATATTATATGTAGGTGCTTATTTCAATTGTCGCGACACAACATTTATATGTATTTTTCCCAAAATTATCTTAAAAGATTGAAATATTTTGCATTTTCGCTTTTTTTCCTTTCGAGCGATACCAAATTTATTCATCTTTTTTCACAAATTACCTCAGAAGTGGGTGATATTATATGTCGGTGCTTATTTCAATTGTTGAGACACAGCATTTATATGTATTTTTCCCAAAATCACGTTATAAGATTGAGATATTTTGCATTTCAGCATTTTTCCTTTCTCGCAATACCAAATTTATACATCTTTTGTCAAAAATGTACCCAAAAGTTGGAGATATTATATGTCGGTGCTTATTTCAATTGTTGAGACACAACATTTATATGTATTTTTCCCAAAATTACCTTATAAGATTGAAATATTTTGCATTTTCGCTTTTTTCCTTTCGAGCGATACCAAATTTATTCATCTTTTTTCACAAATTACCTCAGAAGTGGGAGATATTATATGTCGGTGCTTATTTCAATTGTCGCGACACAACATTTATATGTATTTTTCACAAAATTACTTATAAGATTGAAATATTTTGTATTTCAGCTTTTTTCCTTTCTTGCAATACCAAATTTATACATCTTTTGTCAAAAATGACCTCAGAAGTTGGCGGATATTATATGTCGGTGCTTATTTCAATTGTCGTGACAAAACATATGTATTTTTCCCAAAATTACCTAGTAAGATTGAAATATTTTGCATTTCAGGTTTTTTCCTTTCTCGCAATACCAAATTTATACATCTTTTGTCAAAAATGACCTTAGAAGTGGGAGATATTATATGTCGGAGCTTATTTCAATTGTCGCGACACAACATTTATATGTATTTTTCCCAAAATTACCTTATAAGATTGAAATAATTTGCATTTCAGGTTTTTTTTCCTTTCTTGCTATACCAAATTTATACATTTTTTGTCAAAAATGACCTCAGAAGTGGGAGATATTATATGTTGGTGCTTATTTCAATTGTTGCGACACAACATTTATATCTATTTTTCCCAAAAATACCTTATAAGATTGAAATATTTTGCATTTCAGGTTTTTTCCTTTCTCGCGATACCAAATTTATTCATGTTTTGTCAAAAATGACCCCAGATGTGGGAGATATTATATGTCGGTACTTATTTCAATTGTTGTGAGACAACATTTTTATGTATTTTTCCCAAAATTACCTTATAAGATTGAAATATTTTGCATTTCAGCTTTTTTTCCTTTCTCGCAATACCAAATTTATACATCTTTTGTCAAAAATGACCTCAGAAGTTGGCGATATTATATGTCGGTGCTTATTTCAATTGTCGTGACAAAACATTTATATGTATTTTTCCCAAAATTACCTAATAAGATTGAAATATTTTGCATTTCAGCTTTTTTCCTTTCGAGCGATACCAAATTTATACATCTTTTGTCAAAAATGAATCCAAAAATGGGAAATATTATATGTTGATGCTTATTTCAATTGTCGCATGTATTTTTCTCGAAATTACCTTATATAAAACTTCTTTGAAAAGATATGATAAAATAAAATGTGTTAAAAAATGAATTATTTTGGTTATTTGTAAAGATTTAGTATAAACCGCATAATGAAAACCTAACTTTCTCAAACATATTTATATAAAGATTTACAAAAAATATTATCTGACATGTTTTATATTTAACAATATTTTATATATAACTGCATTGGTATTTTTTTCGCATTAATTTCTTATCCAAAAGAACGCTACGTGGAAATGTATTTTTATTCCCTCGGCTATCGCTTAAAATTCGATCTAACTAGATATATATATATAAGATAACCTCGTTTTAAGTAGTGATCCTCGCGACAGCTTTCAAGTGCACTTGAAGTTCACTAGTGAACGCGATAATACCTGTCATGGAATAGCTACGTATTTCAAAGGCAGCTAAGAGAACGCGAAGTGCACTTGAAAAGTGAACTTCAAGTTCACTTTTAGTGCACTTTTTGGAACGTTGCGTCTGCACCCATCTGTAGTGTTCGTGTGTTTTGTGGGCATGTGGTGTCTTTGGTCTTCCGTCATCTGGTGTTCTTGCTTTTGCCTTTCTCTGGACTTTGATTTATGTAATCTTGTGCTTTGTTCCTTCGGTATTCTACTGCCGTTGTTATTGGTTCTCAAATGTATCACATTGGAAGTGGGCCATCGTTTTACTATGCAATTGTCATATAAATGGGTGCGTTAAGCGTTTTTCAATAATTTGCTATCAATAACATTTTCCCACAGGCTTCAAACTTGCAGAGGCGATCATCTTGATTAATTATCTATAGTAAATTCGTGTATTTCCTTTGGGACTCCCATTCTACCATGCTAGTTATATCAATTTGATGTATCACGGTTTCATATAACGAGCAATTAACAAGAATTTTCTATGTTGAATTTAAGAAAAGCACTCAAATATCTCATTTTGTAGAGAACCATCATCTTACCTGTTTTCAGAAAATAAACAATTTTAAAACCACTAATTAATGAATATGTCTCCGGTTTCTGTTTAAAATGGATGCAGTGACGTCAAATTCACAGATTTTGACGGACACCACCAGAGGACTACATATGTAGTTAATTAATTTTTTTCAAAATTGTTCATGCGGTTATAAAGGATCAAGATAATCTTTATAAAACATTTCCATGGAGCCTATGTTTAACTATGTTCCCAGCTTATTGATATCTCGAATGAGATATGCACGTAAAAATCACGAACTTTCAAGGGAACCACCCTAGGATTATTATATTCAAATTCAAGAGATTTTAAGATTAGAAGATCTATAAGGTCGAATGTTATATCAAGTTCCACAGGGCGGCATTCTTTGACGAGATGCCATCCCGCAGCATATTTACAAATTGTAGTTTTTGATAAGCAGGTCTTTTTTGCAATTTAAACCTAATTTCTGTCTCAAAGAGATTATGAATGTCACAATGTCAAAACATTTTAAAATCTGCAAAATTCACTAAAGGGCAATATCTCATAGATGTGCTTCACAATTATGATCATGGTAAATCCTTATGAAAAATGGCAGTACCACTAGCCGCCGGATTTTTTCTCAATTGGTACATCTTATTATGTAGGTCATTTTAAACCTCTACCGGATTTTTGAAACCTGAATCTGTTCGCAGTAACAGTAGCCATGTCGTTCTTTTGCCAGAAGTAAAAATCACAAATTTGAAAGAACAAACCCTGATTGTGGCATCTTTCTTTAAATATTGCAGTTTTGGAAAAGATTATCTTTTGAAAAAAAAAATATTGACGCTGACGAAGACAAGCCGGGAACTAAGTGATTTCTCCAGCTTGTTTTAACAATTTTAATGACTAAGGGAGAAAAGTATTTAATAGTTTCCATAGAATAAGCATTGTTTATCTATTTGACCTGTGATTGTGATAATATGTTATACAGGTAATGATAACTAGTTTCCATGAGATGCCATTTATTCGATCCTTGCGACAAATACTACGATTATTAAGTACTTTTTTAATTCAGTGGCGAGAACGGAATGGAAAAAATGCCAATACAACCAATGGATTTAGAAGAAATATTAAGAAAAAACAGACAGCTCAAATTGAAACCTGTCCGTCGCGCAATTTAACAAAAAATCAAAACTTAGTATTTAATAAACGTAAACATATATTATGGGATGAATTAAATAATAACGTTTTTTTCTGTTTCAGATTCCAATACAATTTAATAAAGATATAATTTTACGTTCCAAGAATCCAATCATTCCAACGTTAAACAGACGGCAACGATGAACAAATGTAGATCTAGGACTGTTTTGTAATAATATAACGTCTAGTAAATGATTTATTGTTGCATTGTCTACCATGATTTTGTTGAAATACAGTGTATTCCAAATAATGTCAATTAAGTACAACATAATGCCCAGCTGAATATTATAAATAGTGCAATTATACATTAACATAACATTATTGATTATATTGTCTCGCCTTCGATGGAAGCAGAGGATAGCAAGACATATGCGTACAAAATATAACGACCATACTAGCGATGAAATATCAGGACAAAATTCTACAAGTTTTTGACTTTAACTTTTTAATCGAACATGGAGAGTTATATTTATACCTTTTCTGATTACGAAGTGTTTGTTCACAGCTGACTCCTTACGCAATTATTTGACTATTTCAGTAGGCATTGTGACTGCCAATCAATCAGTGTTTCAATCAGAGTTGGTAAAACAATTCCCCGTGGTAGAGATGTATGCGTATGCTTTTTATTTTTCTTAGGTATGGTCTACTTGTACATGAGATACTGTCTCATGTGTACCCTTTGTTCAATTACTATTATCTAAATTTATGTAAATTCTAAAACCAAAAGATTAACTCCCACCATCGTAGTTTTATCCTAAGCTATATTTGATATTACTGATTATTCGGATTTCGTTTGGTTTTTATGCATTTTAACATTTTTTGACATTATGGGTTTCCTTTGTTTGGGTTCTAGTGCTGCTGATGAGGAATAAATTTCTAAAATGGCCATACAGCTCATTAAAATTACTGCAGTTGGAGTTAACATATGTGTTATGGTCTCGTGTTCATTTACTCCATATCCTTTCGTAAAATATTCAAAAACTTCCGTCAGTTCTTCAATTACTGTTATAGTCAAAGCAATAATATATTGGATGTAGACTGCTCTTAGGTTGTACAAAGGAATTTTGACATTGACCTTAACTTTATTGTCAAGTGAACACAGTTATCTTAAATAATTTACTGATTAGACCAGATTTTCCAAAAAAATGTAAAAGGTAGAGCTTATGATATTTGGCATGTAGGTTGAAAGTTGTAAACGGAAAACGATATAATAAAGAACAAGATACCGAATTAAATTCACTGTAAATATTGCAATTTTCAACTAATACCGCTTAAGTGTTGCAAAATTATACATTGGAAACCCAAAAATCCAATGTTTAATTTCAATACTTCTCTGACGAGGCTTACCGAGCCAGAGAACAATTGAAATCTTACCCGAGGGTGTCTAAGATTTTTAAATCCTGCAATTGCAACGGCGTTTGATTATTTTTCTCACATTTCTAACCACATAACACGATTTGTCTTCACCTAGTCGATACATGACATTTGACGTTCCAAGGCAACGTTAATGGCGTGAAAATAAATTGCTTGGTAATTTTCCGTCTTGTACCAGGTGGTACAAGACAAGAATTTCGTGTACCCCTGAAAACCGGAACTGACTTATCTTTTTAGTGAGAAACTCCTTAGGTTTGAAAAAAAAACCCTAGCATGTTCATCCCACAAGTGTCTTGGAAAAAAATGATGCCCACTTGCCGATTCCCACAATCACTCATTATGTTCGAAAACTTTCTATGTGTTTGCTATAATATAAGATATTGATAAACTTCAAATTGTGAGCAGTGGTACAGTTTCTCCATGGCAGCCATCTTACCCAACGAACATCTTGTTTAGATTGTCCCTTTTGGAAAATCATATTTTCATCATCTCCTCTGACAACACTTTATAGGAATGTAAGAAAGAATGTCATTGGACCTTTTAGGAAAAATTAGTGAGCGTTGTTAATTTTGTTCTCTGTTTCTCTTCATACCTGTACCTGATAATTAGACAAAACGCTTAAATTTCCCTTTTTTGGCGAAAAAACTTGAAATTCCGGAAATCTTAAATCTATTAAAGGACTTAATTAAGGTTAGGTACCAGCTCCCAAGCCAAGTTTAAGCCTATCGGATATATTTCGTACTTTAAGAACATTTCAAAATAGACCAATGATTTCCTTACATGATATATTGCTGGGGTGTTTTGATAATTTTTGAATTATGAAAGGATTAAGCCTCTAAACATCTTCACCTTCTAATTTAGCCTGAATTCACGATCAAAATCTGGAAAAAAGCTTTAACGGTAATCTACTGTTCCTAGCATTTTACAGCTTACGACACAATAATAGTACAACACTTTTTGTTAGTTTGTAGAACGTCTCTTAGTTATGTATCTTAATTGAAAACGTATTCAGTATTAGCACACATGCGGGTGAAAAGAATGTAGGCAAAAAACGTAAAGGAATTCAATTAACTTCGGTTTACGGTTTTTTGGCTTTGCTTAACATTGTCGCTTTCATAAATTAAAAAAGAAATAGCGTCTTCCTGCACCCATGTTAAAGTTATAAAAATGGCTCTTAAATAAACAAAATTGATGCATATGTGTACGTTCTATAATTACATACAAAACAAAGCGTGGTATATCACAGGATAGCCATTTACGGCAAAAATTAGTAATCAAATGTATTTTGTACTAGTTAGAACAATAACCTCCTTGACCGTCATAAGTGACTATTGGAATACTATGTAATTATATTGGAAAACTCTATAATTATTAACATCTCATATCTATCATGTGATCATACACGTCAATTTGTCTATATTAGTAAGGCGTAGTTTTGCAGGATAGAGTATTAAATACATTTCTCATCAAAAAGTTGATTGTCAGGAGATGAAATTGTTTATCGTGTGTAGTTTAATTTTTGCATATGTTCAGGAATCTTTACAATGTTACTGTCCATTCACATATACACAACAATATGTATGCAACTCCGATATAGGTAAGTACTTTTTTCGTTGTCCATATATAGTAATTTCACATAATTTCAAAGTGGTTCGGGTACTTCATTATTAAGTCGCCCAAACGAAGTTTGGCGACTTATTGTTTTTGCTCCGTTTCTTATTATTAAGTCTACCAAACGAAGTTTGGGGAGACTTATTGTTTTTGCTGTGTTTCTTATTTTTATTTTTATTTTTCTTCTTCTTCCGTTTTCAGCCAAAAGTTTTTCCATCCCGTTTCTCGGACACCAGGGGTCCAAACTTTCTGAAACTTTGTGGGATGATAGATACCTATGCCTAAATGGTCTTTCTGGTCTTGGAATTTTCAAAATGTCGACCGGTGCCATGGAAATGGTAAAAAAGGCGGGAAAATGAAAGTGCTCAGAATTGGATGAAATTTTACAGGAAGGTTGCCTTACATCTGTAGAATTTACGTCTGGTGTCCAAGACTTCAAAATTGTAACCGGTGCCATGGAAAATGGTAAAAAAGGCGGGAAAATCAAAGTGCTCAGAATTGGGTGAAATTTTACAGGAAGGTTGCCTTATATGTGTAGATTTGGCTTCTGGTATCGAAGACTTCAAATTGGTTCCCGTTGCCATGGAAACGGAAAAAAGGCAGGAAAATCCAAAGTGCTCACAATAGCATAAAATTTGACAGCAAGGTTCCTTAGAACATTTGGATCTCATCGAAAGCCTTTGAATTCTGATATGGGAGTTCGTTTGGGAGACTTCTTGTGTTTGCATCCAAACACAATTAATACTAGTTATTATTATTATTCTTCCTCTTTTTCTTCCGCCATGAACTTGTCCCACCAAATTCTCAAAGGCTATTGGTCCAATCTTAACCAAACTTTACAGGAAGATGGAACCCCATCCCAAGATGTGCAGTGAGGTCTTGGAATTTTCAAAATGGCCGCCGTTGCCATGGAAACTGAAAAAAGGCGGGAAAATTCAAAGTGCTCCAAATTGCATGAAATTTTATAGGAAGGTTGAGCAGGAAGTGTAGAACATATTTTGGGGTTTAAAATTTTCAAAATGGCGGCTGTTGCCATGGAAACTGGAAAAAGGCGGGAAAATTTAAAGTGCTCCAAATCTCATAAAATTTGACAGGAAGGTTGTGTATGAAGTGTAGAACATATTTTTAGATTAAAATTTGTTAGGATAGCGATCCATGGGAGGTTTGGGCGACTTTTGTGTTTCGCTTTGCGAACACAGCTATCACTTGTTATTTTTAGCTCACCTGGCCTAGAAGGCAAGGTTAGCTTTTGCCATTACTATGCGTCCGTTGTCCGTCAGTCTGTCTGTAAACAATTTCAAGAATTTACTGTAAAACCACTGGGCCAAATAAAACCAAACGTGGCAAGAATCATCACCAGGGTATGGCTTCTACAAATTGTGTTCAATTTTATTGTCAATAACCCTTATTGGAGTTATTGCCTCTTTTCCGTGAAATTTTCAAAATTTAATATTTTTTCATTTTTTTTATTGGAAAAATATAACAGAAGCCAACTTGCAAAAATCTTCAGCATGAAAAGATGTACCCCTCTGGAAATGTTGAAGAAAATAAAAATGCCCATGTTGGACTTATAGCCCTTTATTTTTCCAATTTTCCAATTTTATACATGGCCGTCAAGAATTTAAAAAAAAATCTTCTCATCTGAAAAAGCTTTGTCAATTGCAACCAAACTTGGCCTGAATCAACACTCTTCGTATGCAGTTTCAAAATTATGTTCGATTAGGCCGAAGACCAAACTGCCGTTGCTAAAATAAATACTTAAGGGTGATTTTTTTATCTTTAATAACTCAAAATCATTTACAGATATAAAAATAACTGACAGGTGTAAATATAATCAGCATAGCAAGATCTACATGTCCTGCAATTTTGAAGAAATTCCGACAAACCTTCTTGGAGTTACTGCACATCTTCTGTTATATTTTCAAAATTTTAATATTCTTTTTACTTTTTTGATAAGGAAAACTACAGCAGAAAAGAATCAACTTGAAATTTCAACTTGAAATTTTCAAAAATAATCTACCCCTCTGGAAATTTTGTAGACAATCTAGATACCAATGATGGAGTTAATCCCCTTTATATGTCAAATGGTCGCAATTTTATTCATCTTGTCTTATATTTCAAAAATGATTCGAGATAGAGTTTAAGTTTCAGTAGCATAAGTGTTCAGCTTATCAAGAACTACACTTTCTACATATGTTCAACTGGTTCGCATCTCATCCAAGGTCGCTGCCACCTGGACACAAAGTTAAACATAGGACCATATGGGAAAATGTTATGAATTGTTACTTTTCGAAAACCGTTTCATATATCAAAATAATATTACCTAAGCATGGTGACATGATGTTCATTAAACAAATCTATGATTTTAGTACCGATCATAAATAAAAGATGCCTACTACGAACTATATCCTGCTAAGAATCCTACTTCAACCGCTACGTGGTAAGCCGGGGAATAATTTGCGCAATTTGGTCAAATTTGATAGATACATGTACTTGAAATACTTTCTTAAGAGCTGAATAATGCAAAATATTTACTGAAAAATAAACAGAAAAGGTCACCGACTTGGTCTTCATATTATTTTTGGAATCTCGATCTAAATATAGGTGTTGAGGGTCGTCTTGAACTTACCATAAGGTAAGAGCACAGCTCATTTTTGGAGGCTTCAGGATGACTTCAAGATGAAGAACAACAATAAAAGCACTGTTCCTTTGCTTGTTTACTATGTATTTATAGAAACTTTGTCTTGTGTGCATTTACTCCATAACCTTTAATTCACCATTCACCACCAAAGAAACAATTTTGAACAAATGCCCGCGGATTGACATTTCTCATGTCTTTTGGATCCGTGTAGCTGTTGTGGTCAAACATAAGGAAAACGTGTTCAAAGGTCAAAACCTAAAAGCATCCCAGTTCTAGGAAACTTTTGGTCTCTGCTTTAATAAAGGATATGATGTCCTTCACTTTGAAAAAACTTAAATTGTACCATAAAAATGCCCAACATTAAAAACAGATAAACCATTTCCTGATAGTAAATCAGAATTCTGCTCATGTATGTTAAAAAAATATAGCATGACAATGAGATCAGTACATAGATTTAAATTCCTGGCTACAGCAGATTGACCGAAGACGCAGTTCGAGGTCAATTTATTATAATTATGTATATAAATCCATGTATTAACCGAACTTACCACGCTATAATTGTTTCATTATTTCATGGCATTTCCTCTCTTTCCGGCGTGCAGAATTTCCAGAATGTCTAGGTACTTAAAAACCAAGTGTATTTCTACCTTGCACAATTGTTTTTATGCCATGTATTTTTGTCCTAGGTAATTTTACCAGACGGAGAGAATACACGGGTGGAAAATGCAGTGTAACAATTATTTTTTGTTTTAATTAGTAGGTCTTGCTCCCTCTCATTGTAAGCTACCAAATTTTTTTTTGCAATAGACTGACAACATTTCGATAGAGAGTAAAACGGTAAAAATAACATAAAATTAATGTTGGTCTAAAATCAGGATAGTGATATACTATGAAATAGAATGTCAACAAATTCCATGCAAGTCAATTATATTTTTAGGACTTCCACTTACGTTTGACCCATAATAAATTCAATTTACGTATATAATATATATATCACTTGACATGCAGGCGTTTCCACATAATAGTACGTAATTACGGTACTGTTTACAAAATAGAGCACGTCTTTTTTATATTAAAATGTTTGACAGACATCGAAGATTGATGAAAAAGAAATTTTTCTGACAATCAAAAATTATTTTTTACTCAATACTTGATCTGTATGGATAATAAATATGGCAGTCATTCACATGTCTTGTTAGATTTTTTCAACTTGTATATCTGAAATACGACAAATGATGAATAAGCTTAATTAATAGCAGTTTCTAGGACCATCTCAATTACTTTAGCACGTATTCAGAAATAGAGAGTGCCTGAAGCTTAATTGATAGTCACTCCAGTTCCTTATCATGTCATCTGAAGTAAATAATTTAAATGCATTCATCATCATCAGTGTAAAAATCACCAAAATATGACCGCAAAAACTTCCGCGAAATGCCGCAAAACATATTAGTCTAATTTTACAATTTGCATTCCGTGTATGGCACTCGGTAGATGTACTTGGTACTGGATTTGGCTTCCTATTTCGATATTTTTGGTAATGAGTACTTCTTTTTGGAGTACCTTTGGATTATGGCTTTGCATATTATTTGACTTTAATGCTGCTGATGAGAGGTTACTCCTTGAAACACGTGTACAGCATAACTAAATTTACTGTTTTTTTTTTTTTGCAGTTTCGGTATTTTTTGTATTTACAAAATTATATCGGTAACAGCCAGTCAATACCTTATTATGTCATTACATATATAAATAACACATATTTGGGAGGGTAACAGAGCAGATTGTTAACCCGAGAAAATATTGTCAACCGATGCGAAGCAGAGGTTGACAATGTTTTTCAAGGGGTAACAATCTTCCTCACTCTCCAAGCTATATGTTATTTATTTTATTATACTGAATGTTTTTAATTGAAATCATTATTGAAAATAAATGAACCATGAATAGAGGGTAACAGTGAAAAAATTGTAACCCACTCAGCAATATGACAACTTTTGAGTCATGTTTATACCGGAAACAAATCTATTATTATACAAAAAAACAATACATGAATACCTTGAAAGGGAATCACTAATTAATCAACGCTGTTGACCTAAGGGTGATTTATATTTCATCTATTTGTAGCGCTTCAGATAAATTGTTTTGTCAATTAAAATTCAGTTAAATAATTTTCATGTGGGACAAATTATAAATATAAGTACACTTAAATTTCATAAATAGCTTGTTTTTTGGGTAGTATATATTTATTTCATTCGGTCAGGAGTCCAGTTTTCCTTCTCACTGGTATTTGAGGGGATTGTTTCCACCTTCAATTACACGAGAGTTCCTATTTCGCTGCAATATTCGCCCACTGACATTTGTGAGTAGGGTGTTGTTAATTAAAATGAATACATGATATTAATTCATTTTTGTGGGTGTTAAATGCTTAACGACCTATTGGTTATAGTATTATGCAACGATATTCAGGGGTTGGTGTATGATTTTACAAATGACACACTGTTTGGGTCACTATCAAGGACGTTTGTTCGAAAGTACACTGACTGCCAATGTTTAAGCTAATAAAACATATATCGGAGACGGTCACAAAAGTCAAAAATGCTTTCCTCAGCCCAGTGGACCAGTGCTTCGAAACATAGATGTATTCGAAACTAGCCCGAAAAGTGATATCTGAAACTTTTCAACGTCTTAACTTTCGAAAAAGATATTTCAACGTAACACTAATGAATTATCTTAAAACCCAGAACCTCCTAAAGTCATTCATTTCATTTAGGACTGACACTTACAACAAACCTAATATAATTTCTATTTAAGCATATAAATATAGAAAAACACTTGAAACATGAAACGATATATACTGAGTAGCACATTAATTACTACATGAATTTAACTGAAATGTTTCACGGAAAAAACAAATCTCAGTTGAATGCATTATGAAAATGCATTAAAGGAAAAGTAATGACACTACGTGCCTTTTGAAGCTGAAAGCTCATGCATAAGCTAATAATTTTGACATTTTTATTTTTTTATGTTCGTATTTTAACTCAAGGCTTATATAACATTTGCAAAAACGTCCGTTCAAATGCTAACTACAATGTATGTGAAAAATATATTTGGGACATTTTAAAAACTGACAAGTCCACTTTTTCGTACTGAAAAACACAAAAATAAACTTCTTCGACCCAGCAATTAAATAGTAGCCGTTAATACCTTAATATAAGTGGACACTAAATTAAGAATACACAATCTTAAACATAAACGAAAGTGTGTAGAAAGGGCATCCAAAGGAAGCAGGTTACACCAAGATGTCCACTTCGCAACGTTTCGATTTCCTCTTTAAATGAGAATAATATTTTTTGTAACGATATTTTTGTAGTATATGGAACCGCAGAGAATTGAGAACTAGATAGTAATAAGATTCATCAACAAAATCACTAGAAAAGCACCACAAGCATACTTTTCACGTTTGTGACAGAAAATTATGAAAAAATATGAAATATTAAATTGACAAATTCAACGGAAGAACCCCGCAATAGGAAATATCATTCAAGCATCTAAATTACTCATCTTTTCCTTTCATTATTGTATCAAGCAGATAAAATTTCTTTACATGTTTTCTGATAAAAATTGAAAAAAAATGTACGAAAATGTCCACTTCACAACGATTTTGTCCACTTTGCAACATTTATAAGGAGTGTCGCAACATTTATAAGGAGTGTATGGCGGCCGTTGCGTAGTGGACATTACCACACATTTAGTTGTCAAATGCGGTTCAAACCTAACACTGTACCTCTTGTTTTTATATAAGTTGCCACCAAGCATGCATCAGAATTCTTGCAATTAATGTTTATAAAGTTTGCAGTAAGGGTGCAGTAGTCTGTCCAATACACTGCGAGGTTTTGTCCACTACGCAACGTCTTTACATTAATGCGAAGTGGACCGTTGCACAGTGGACATATTTTTTACATATCACTGGCGATTTCTTCTTAATCAAATCTCCTAGAACAAAAATTCAGCAATTACCGTACAATACAAACGGTCAATTTTGATTATTATGAATTTCAGTATTTTATGATGAACGTCTCTTGGAAATATTGACCGTTGCGAAGTAGAAAAAAAATAAGGTGTCAACTGTGCCAACAAATTCAATCACCCAAGAGTAATGGATTGTAAGATATTTGTTCTATACTTTTTTTACAGATAGAAAAGTAAATGACCAACGTTTCTACAGTAGAAAATGTAATTTGAGCCAAAAAACGAGCGCTACGAGCGCTCTGTTTACTATTCATCATTGGCGTTGCGAAGTGGACATTTTTCTATGGACAGCCATTAAAAACTTAATCTGGAAAATTTGTTACAAGTTATCCCAATAAATGAACTCTTTTCCAATTGTTTGAATGTGTTTTTAATAGATATCAGTTAAAAAAGGCAAACAAAATCAAGCAAATTATACACAAATGGGATGTTTGCAGATATTTGTCAGTGTGGGACAGACGTTTTTTGCTGTTTTTGAGCACTTAGTCAAAAATATTCACAGATGTCCTTTTCAAAATAAGTAAAACATCACGTCGATTGTCGGGCAGAAGCTATATTTAACAACAATGAAAAAGAAAACAGAAAAATGTTAAAATTCAAAGACAAAATATTACTAGACAAAAAAAATGAAAAGGTCCATTTATTACATACTTAGCACAGATGTATTGTATAATCTGTTTTGCATATGTAATATAGCCAGAGGTTAACAGAAAATAGAAAAATGAAAGGATATGAAGTGAATGTTCATGTGCCAAAAACGCACACGATACATAAAAAAACTCCAGTTTATCAAGGACATAGCTTTTATTCCTGTCTACATCTTGATGTCGCCTGAGGCTCTTCAACCAGAGGTGAACAATATTCACCCCTCAAGTGAGATCAAGAAGGCCCCTAACGTGCACTGAAGCGGTTTTCTTGACAAAAATTATATCAAGGTCACTCCCTTACTCCCCACCCGTCATGGAGTGCCAACTTGGGCGATGCTGAGGGTTACAAGAAGAGTATAAAAATGTTGGGCAACATCGATCGCAGCTAACCTATGTCATTAAAGCAACACATGTCGGGAGCGGTCAATGAGGAAAAAGGTAAAACCGGGTAATGTCTGCCTACAAATATTTGTCATTAAGTAGCCCGGCGAGAGACGAAAACAACATCTATAGACAACATCGAAATAGATGTAGGCAACCTTGTAGTGTAACTAAGGTTGAAAGGGCAAAAATGTGTGTACAGATTATAACATTTTAGTAAAAACAATGAAAATGTTGTCTATATCAACATACCCAGTCTGATACATGTATATCCATATCATCCGGCCTTGTTCTAAAATAGGCATATCAGCCCAGTGATACAACTAAAATAGCCTGGGAATGATGATAAGACCTAATTGGAAGTATACAATTTAAACAGATGAAGATATAACCTTTTCTTATTAGCACAGTTATCAACCCTCGACCCACATCACATCTCGACTAACGCCTCGGGCTGATGTGGAGTCGCAGGAACATGACCGTGCTAATATGCAGAAGGTCATGCATTAATATATATATTTACTTGTCTCGATAGCATAAAATTGGATTTTATATATTGCATTTTTAAAGAGTAAACGGTTTTGAGATGATTAATCACATTGTTTGCACCTCTTAAGTGATTATCGATGTATGGTAAATTCTTCAATTTCCTAAACTATTTCCGTGTAGCAAGACAATCTATCTAAATATTCAATATCTAGTAATAACAGAAATATCGGAAATATTTATCAAACTATTGCAATTTATATGATAATGAACAATTATTGCTGGCCTCTTGATACTGATAAATTATCTTCTTATTCAAACATTGATGAACACTTTACCGATGCTTTACAACTAACCTTAAGTTAAGAGGGTCAATTTATATTATGTATACAATATTTGTATGGAAATAAGTCTATATTCTCAAACTTTTCCCAAAGGACAGATATTAACCCAGACGTTTGTGAGTTCAGTAAAACATAAGAATAAATGGTCATGAAAAATCGTTCAAACGGCAAATAACAGATCTATTTACGTCACACATACCGGAATCCTGTTTGAGGAAATAAATGTTTCTTTAAATTTTCTTTAGAAAAAAATGTTTTTGAAAGGACGATGTAATGAAAACAATAAAATAAAAACACACGATGATTCCTATTTAGGCAAAACAAAACATAAACAAACAAACAAAAGCAGAAAAAAATATTCAAAAAATAAACAAAAACAACGAAACAAAACATAACATTAACAAAATAAAACAGGGGAACGAAAATGTAACACAAAAAGAACAAGGAAATAAACAGCAAATATATATATTGAAGATATTACTATGAATGAACAAAAAACAACAACAACAAATAACAAGACCAAATCATTTTTATGGAAGGATTGCGTCTTTGTTTTATTAAAGAAACTGGGTAATTGTTCTCTGTAAGCTATTGCACATATTTTGATATAATATGGCATTTTAGATATTTTGATTTAATCTGCACCAAAGAAACATAAGTTGTAAAAATTAAATACAGGACAATAACTTCGGAGTAATGTTTCATGTGTATTATATATTAGGAGTGAGCTAATACGTAACCTTATTATTTCTGTATCAGGGATAATATTACACAGTATTTTTTATACTGTTGTATGCAATATTTTTTTTTCTATTTTAGTAATGAATGCAACAGTTCATGAAAGTGAAGAAACAGCAGACTATGTTATTTACAACATCACAGTCAACAAAATATTTAAGGTAACAACATGTACATGGAATTGTAACTCCATTGGAGTGACACCGGTGTAGCGTGAGATCTGCCAGTCCCTTGTAAACTGCCAGTCCCGTTTCCGGTTTGTTGTCTGGCTTGTGGATTTCACACAGGGGGGTCGGGTGATTTACCAGCCGTGAGAAATGCCAGTTTTTTTTCTGTTTTTAAACTTAAAATCGAAAGTACAATAGTACTCAATGCCAATGCATTTTTAAACTGAACCACTTTCTGTACGATTGATTAGTAATTTAAATATAATAAAAATAAGATATAAAACACTCCATACTGCAGTTTTCTCGATGCACAACAAGGCAAGGAAAATGAAACATATGACAGTAGAGGGGAGAGAAAACGATGTAATTTTAGACTAAAATTGTAGGGCAAGAAAGGTATAAGATTTTTACCGTGCTCCAAAGATGGTACCTATGCGGAAACAGTGCGCTGTAATAGTTCAGTTTTTTATACAGTGGCACTCGAATACGGTGTAGAGTAAGTGAGAACCAATCTGTCAATCTAAAAAAGAATAATTCAGACACGATGGCAACGTTCTAAATAATAAGATACAAAGACATCATATAAATACGACACAGAAAAGAAAAAAAGAAAGAAACATACACCGATGAACGACACGGACCAAAATTAAAGCAATGGGTGATATCTGGTGTACCGGTAGAGTAGGTATCTTATTTCTAATACCATATCCACCATGCTGAACATATCAAATCCGGTAGTAATATCAAATCCGATAGAGTAAACGACAATGTTGAGCTTTAAAGGGAACATTCTGTTGTCATTTGGGAAACATATATCCACAATATATCCCACATTTGTCCACAAGATCGTGATGTCGACCGTAAAAGTTCTGCAGTGATGACTTTAAGTATAGCAGACTTCGTGTAAAGAAGAATATATACAAATATTCCAGATCGGACCGGTAATTTGTTGATTTAAGAAAATCTCTCTTATAGATGTACCATGGAAATTGAAATTAAATGTCTACATATGGTTCTCAGTCATCTGTATTTCATAATATACATGAAACATAAAATATATTCAAGCAAGTACACCACACCAATGTCATAAAAACTTCCATTATTATTTGGGGAATAACGCGGGCCCTAACCTTTTTTGACATTGGGCTACGGGCGCCCCCACTAGGCTACTATCTTCACTCACTGTCCTTTTAGCTCCACATACAAGTTCTTATTTGAAAATTTTAGTAGGCATGGGAATTCTACAAATCTTCACTGATGAGACATAAGTTGTCGAAATGCGCATATGCAGAAAATAAATTAGCAGTAAATAATTTCGGTATTTTGTTTGTTATTTCTTAAGGTTAACCCGGATCATTTGAGATCGGTCGCATCTTAAAATTTCTGTCTCAGAGATGATATTAATTCATTTACTGTTCATAATATTTATATTATTACAGGGATCTGAGATTGTTGATAACCTTCCAGACTCCCAGATACTTATTACACCACAGAGCAGTGGTATGTGTGGACCTTTGGACCTCCGTAACGGGACAACTTATATAATGACAGGTGATAGTTTTCTCTCTGATAACTCATAAGTCAAAATTTTTGCTGTTTGTTGAAAACTAATTTTTATCACAAATTTTGTATAAGCCCTTTGATTTTCTACTTTTCTTAGCTAGGAATTAAAAAAGTGTTTGTAAATGCTTAATAAAAACAAACTTAAATTATTTTAAGTTCACATGTACATGTACATGTACAATCGAAAAAATGAAAATTATGAAATTTTAACACAATGTTCCTTGACACAAACGGAAGGCCGGGATTAGTTGTTGGTACATTAACAATGAAGGGATATGGAGTAAATGCATACGAGACAAAATCTCTACAAATACATGGTAAAACCAAGCAATGGAACAACGCTTTTATTGTTGTTTTTCATCTTGAAGTCAACATGAGGCCTTCAACAATGAGCATTACTCATACCTCATAGCAAGTTCAAGACAGCCCCTAGCACCAGTTTGAGCGGAATTCGTTGCTAATTACTGAACAACGCTACATCCTGTTTTTTTTTACTCCTTTGATCGATGGATGCGGGATCGTCAACAAACATAAACTAACTGGCAAAGTGTTCTTACAATTGCTGTCATCCATTGCCCGACTAAAAGACCAGTAGAAGACGATCACAACATTTAAACAACCCCAGGGCAATCATCAATTCAATTGTAAGAAAACATGTATTGAAGCCCCGCTCGTTTCTGAACAAAAGGGCCGATAAGGGACAAAGGGGTATCTCAATTTTTTTAATTTCTAGTCTGATTTTGATGCAGTTTTTTGCAATGGATTCCTTATGACTTCTTATAAAAAAATAACTGGCACTGCACAAACAGATTTTGATAAAGTGTTTTCTTTCCGAGCTATAAGGGGCAAACGGACCAAGATTGCAAATATGCTGATTACTTAGATTCCTCTTGTTGTGAGCTTTCAGTAATAATGCAACATATTTTGCGTTCTACCGTTTTGGAGCTATAAGGGATTAAAGGGACCAAAATTTCAATTTTTAGAAATATGTGAAATCTTTATTTTTCATCAGATTTTGGATTAAAGTTGTAAGTTTTCGATAGTATGTCAACAGAATTGGCACAGCTCTTACCATTTCTGAGCTATAAGGGGTAAAACAAGCCAGAGTTGCACATTTTCTAAATGTGTCCGTCAAATTACTGTGTCAAGCTCATTACTGTATCCACATTCAATTTAAAATACAATTGTTCAAATTTCAGTTGTCGACATGCAAGCTGCGCTCGACGTAGCCCTTTAAGTTGAAATGGTATTTTCCCGTCATCAATTGAAATTTAGCATTTATTTTTTATTTATTTCATCATTTTTTTAAAATAATAATATCCTTTATTGAAATCTTTACGCCGGCTTCGTTAACATTAGTAAAAACTTATGTTAGTATTTGTTAGTTAAAATATACAAAATATCAAAAATATTCTATGTACATAATACACATTCAAAACTTAATATTTTACGAAAGGATATGGGGTAAATGAACATGAGACCATAACACATATGTTAACCCCAACTGCAATAATTTTAATGAGCTGTATGGCCATTTCGGAAATTAATTCCTCATCAGCAGCACTAGAACCCAAACAATGGAAATCCATAATTTCAAAAAATGTTTAAAATGCATAAAACCAAACGGCATCCGAATAACCAGTAATATCAAATACAGCTAAGAACAAAACTACGATGGAGGGAGTTAATCCTTAGGTTTTACATGTAGAATTTACATAAATTTGGATAAAAGTAATTGAACTTAGTGTACACATGAGATATTATCTCATGTACAAGTACACCATATCTAAGAAAAATAAAGAGCATAACCATTTTTCTTTCATGTATAATGCTTTAATTAAGATTTCAAAAAGAGGTATTATTATTATTTAAAAGTAAAAGAAAAGATATTTAACAGTAAAAGGAAAGAGTGATAAAGGAATATAATAAGATAAAAAGAAAGAACTGTTTTACAAGAAAAGGAATCAAGGAATCAGGGTTATATGCTGTTACTTTCCATGTAAACTATACATCTTTCGGATGACACATCATCATGTTGTATTCTCTTTAATCATGAAATAATTTATACCATTTCAACCATTTCTGTTTGAAAACATCAATTTGATTTTTACTTTTTGCTATACTTTCCTGTATATCATACACATTCTTCAAGTATATCTTTAAAGAATGTGTAGATATAGTTTTCTCTTTACATCTCATGGAATATATAAAATACTTAATACTAAGAATCAAAAAGTTTTCTATTTGTTGTTTTTCTAAGTCCTTTACTAATCCAAATATAAATGAAAGTTTATTAATGTTAAAAGCACACTCAAAGATTTATGTCCATTAAAATTAATTTTACCTTATCACAATCCCCAAAAAGATGAACTATGTTTCTGATTTTTTTTTACAAAATGTACAAAGATTATCATCTCTGACATTCATTTTTTTTCAGTAGATCATTTGCTTCTAAAATTCAAGGATTTATTCGAAATTGAAACCATAAAATTTTTGTGTTTAGCATTCTTATTTACAAGAAAATTGAAGAGGAATATTGCAAAAAATAACAGAATAAAAATCTTCCCATCATTCTAGAAATGGCATGGATGTTAAAAAATAGCCAGTATTTTTTACTTGCGGGAAGATTACCGGCAAGAATATGCAGAATTCGGAATTAATTAATGTCACTGCAATATTTGAAAGAAATTCTCTTTGAGAGTGTATCGGAAAAATGTAATCAAAATCATTATAAATACATGCAGCCGTAGACTCGAGCGGTTCTAATTTTAATCAATTTGGATTAGCAACTACGATTTTATCTTTATTTAAAAATAATATTGGCTGGTCGTTCCGGAGGTGCAACCCCCTTTTTGGACAATTAAACAATATCCTGTTGTTTAACTAAGAAATACCCCTAAAATTTTCGCACCTCGCTCCGTTCGCCGAACATTTCTTTCATTTCTAATTGGAACCCCCTCCCTCTTTGCAAATTGACTGTTTTCGCCCCTGAATAAAGTAACACCATACCATGAGTTGGTTTTGTTTTCTGCAAATGACAATTTCGACAATCTTAAGTGCAAATATCATAGAAATAGTAGTAGGCCTAGTGTAGCGGAGAAAAGTCTTCCATTTTTTGTGATTGGTATAAACTTTAAGTTTATAAATTTGTTACAAGTAATATATTTGTTGGAGCTGGATTGAACAGTGTTTTATTTTAATCGTTTTATTTTATTTTTCTTTTGTTGGGTAAGGGATTTAAAGACAGGTTATTCGTCCTGGAAAATTGGAAGAAATTTTGTTTCAGCAATATTTCTACATACAAATGTACTTATTTTTAATGTATTACAAATTGACACCTACAACTTACGTATGATTGTAATTTTTGCATTACTCATCTTTGCATGAGTTGACCAATAAAGGTCTTTTACATGTATTTATGTCGATGTTTTAATAAAAGGAACCATAGATATATCTAAATAGAAACAAAATATTGCTGTGATATCCCATTGGGAATTTTCACAAAAATCGAAATTCCTAAATTGTTAAAGGTACAACTATGTGCAGTATATATATTAAATGAATATAAAATAAGACCTGTCTCCTATAATTAATAAAGCACTGACACTGTTTAGCTCTTGTTATAAAGCATCTTTCCAACAAAATACATGTAATCTTATCACCAATCTTATTTGAAATAATAATTTATTTTAAAAAATCTTGACCTTGAACTTTAGGGACACCAATCCCGAAGTATATATACCCTTAGAGTTTGTTCTTGTATGACAAGTGAGCATGTGGCAAAGTTTGCATGGTTTTTATTTGTTGCAGGATACCCAAGTCTACATCAAGAAATGTATGATTAATAGGCATTTTAGGATATTTTAATATTGTAAAGATCAAGAAAGGGAATGAAGTGAAAAATAACCTAAAATGCACATTTGATAGATTAATTCGGGTAATTCTTTTTTCAAATTATACATTGTTTATAAATGAATGTTTTTTGTCGACTCGATTACAAAACGCCTGCGTATAGAAAAAAGAGTAATAATAAAATATTGATTTCAGAATAAGAGAAATAGAATCTGTCATTGTTCTGTAGAGTTGAAGCTCAAACATAAAATATATCTTGCTGACACATTTTAATTGTCTATATCTGTCGACAGTAGTTGAACAGTGTTCCATTGACTTGAACATGTATTTTCTTTATTTAGGCAGAGAACAAGCATACTTTGTGAAATACCACTTAGAATCACAGAAAAAATATAACGAGGAAAAAGTGACTTAAATGTTAGATTTTCTGATCGACAATATATTTTTCCAGTTTGGAAGACTTGTCTTTCAACAGACTATCCCGCCGTGCGCGGTCCCGGCTGAAGAATAGGCCCGCAGCATCCTCTGAGCTTGGAGTATGAGCCATCCTAACAGAGGACCCCGAGGGAACCCCGGGATATAGAAATAGGACCCAGTATCTCCGGCTTGCGGGGTGTGACCCCTCCTAAACGGAGGCTGACCCCGAGGGTCCCGGGATATAGAAATAGGACCCATTCCGTGGTTGTGCGGGATTAATAAATACACAACCCATCTTTCGGATGGGATGTAAACTCAGGTCCACGTGTTGGAAGAAATGCCACGCTTCCTGCACGTTAAAGAACCCTTGTAGCAAGCTCTCTTTGGGGTGGTCCGTAGGTGATCGGCTACAAGGCTAAATTCCCCGCCCTTGACGATTTCACCCTACTTTTCCGGTGGCAGTCAGAATTTCCCGTCCCATGGCCATTTCCATACCCCAAAGTGATTATTTATCAACAAACTTGTTCTCGTCTTGATATAGCTGAAATATTGCTGAGTAGACGTTAAACAATATTCAATCAATCAATCAATCAACAGACTATCGGAATTCCAATGGGCACAAATTGTGCACCTCTTTTAGCCGATCTATTTCTCCACTCATATGAAGCTGAATTCATCGTTCATCGAAGGGCTCTTCAAAATAAAGATAAAAAACTGGCCCAATCCTTTAATTTCAGCATCCGTTATATAGGTGATATTTTATCACTAAACAATCCTCGCTTTCGTGATTTTCTTCATCTTATCTATCCAAAAGAGCTCGAAATTAAGGATACTACAGAAACGTTCACATCAGCCTCGTTCCTTGACCTTCATCTTGAAATTGACAATAGAGGTACACTACAATCGAGGCTGTAAAACAAACGCGATAACTTTACTTTTCAGGTAGTCAACTTACCTTTCCTTTGAATCAACATCCCAAAAGCATCGGCATATGGAGTTTACATCTCCCAATTCAACTAATTCGCTACTCAAGGTCATGTGGTCGATACAGTGACTTCCTTGATAGACCTCTGTTGCTTACAAGAAGGCTATTTAAGCAATGGTATGTTCCCCATAAGTTGAAGTCGTCACTATTACAGTTTTAATAACGATATAACAATGGTCATTGGATTGTTCAGTTTAGACTAAGGGTTCGGTTCTCTATCACTTTGCCATATTCCCTCGCCATGATTTCGGTCTATATGACAAAAGCGATGGGTGTGACC
The DNA here is from genome assembly GCA_002080025.1 of Modiolus philippinarum. Classification (NCBI taxonomy): domain Eukaryota; kingdom Metazoa; phylum Mollusca; class Bivalvia; order Mytilida; family Modiolidae; genus Modiolus; species Modiolus philippinarum. The sequence goes on along the minus strand of MJUU01047476.1, from coordinate 162,852 downwards.
CCTCCTAAACGGAGGCTGACCCCGAGTCCCGGGATATAGAAATAGGACCCATTCCGTGGTTGTGCAAGATTAATAAATACACAACCCATCTTTCGGATGGGATGTAAACTCAGGTCAACGTGTTGGAAGAAATGCCACGCTTCCTGCACGTTAAAGACCCCTTGTAGCAAGCTCTTTTTGGGGTGGTCCGTAGGTGATCGGCTACAAGGCTAAATTCCCCGCCCTTGACGATTTCACCCTACTTTTCCAGTGGCAGTCAGAATTTCCCGTCCCATGGCCCTTTCCATAATCCAAAGTGATTATTTATTAACAAACTTGTTCTCGTCTTGATATAGCTGAAATATTGCTGAGTAGACGGTAAACAATATTCAATCAATCAATCAACAAAAGCGATGACTTCACTTTTCCAATAGTCAATTGCAACTTCCCCTGTCTTTGTAGCAACATACCAAAAGCACCGGCATACGGAGTTTACATCTCCCAACTCATTGGCTACTCAAGGGCCTGTGGTCGATACAGTGACTATCTGGATAGAGCTCGGTTGCTTACAAATAGGCTACTTAAGCAAGGAACTTGAGGTCATCACTACAGAAGTTTTACGGTCGACATTAGGATCTTGTGGACCGCTATGGGATATCTGTTTACCAAATGACAACAGATCTTTTTCTTTGCCACTAAAGTTTGTTTTTCTCTATCAGATTTGTCTTTACCACCGGAGTTGACATGTACAACACGGCGGGTGTCTTATAAGAAACAGGATATGCTTTACCGGTGCACCTGATCTCACCCATGGTTTTTATTGGGTCCGTGTTGTTCATTTATGTATGTGCGTGTCTTCATTTTTTTTCTGTGCCGTTCTCATGTTTTTTTTTTGTTTTTTCCGACGTTGCCATTGTCCTTGGATTGTTCTTTTTAGACTGACGATTCGGTTCTCACTTACTTTTCTGTAATTCTAAATTCGTGTCTTGTTTACATTTTTGCATTGAATTCTTTGCAGCAAACATCGGCTATGATAGTGCCATCATGCGTGGGACATTCTGTGATTATGTTGCTGTAGACAGTACGATTGGAATTGATGCATTAAATGGAATAGAAAATGATTTGTACGTCAATAACTGTGATTGTCGGGTAAGTTTAAAGTAAAAATCAACACATATATTTAGTTGAATGTGATGTTGATGTTTGGACAGGAGATACATGTCTGTGAAAATATCCTTGAATTTTTGGTCATCCTGGGTAATTAAGGTGGACATTTTTGTACAGTTCACCAATATAAAGCTTGTTTCTTATCATGTGTTTTACAAAATTAACATGATACTTAGAATCCGCGGTTTTGAGCGCTTTGAGATCCTACAACTAATGCATACAAATTGTTTAGTAATGTGCAATAATCTTGTAAACAGCAATACTGAGCAAACTGCATATAAAATCTAATATTCTATTGATATTCGAAAACCAACCGTTTGATTTCCTAGGGAGTGCTTTCATTTTTTGGCCTGCACAGGAATTCATTTTTGGGAGACGCGAGATATTAATCAACCCGTTGTTTTACAATTTCAACATAACAATACCTTGTATGGAAAAAATGTGTCTCAAAATATTTTGTATCCGGTTTTCGCAAGATATTTTCCAAAAAATATGGGAATGAAACTTAAAAATAAATCCATAAACACTTTCTAAAAAAAAACAAAATTGTTACTGTCCAGGTGTAACACCCGTTTTGCACTATGTAAATATAAGTATTATACTGAACTTTGTTCGTTTTTTGTAGATTCCTGGAGAGTACTCCAATAGGAGAGGAAGAAACTGGTGTAAAACTCCACCGCGAGAAAGGCTGCGTGGACATCGACTGTGTCGTCTCGACTCAATTTGTACAAGAAATAAAAAGGGAAGATGTAAATTTCAGCCATGTTTACCAACGGCAGCAAATGTTTTCTCTTTTCTGTAAAGATATGTTCATCAAAGTTCTAACGCTAGTCACAAATAGAAACCAAAGATCATCTCAGTATAATAAACTAAATGAGTGCATAATATAATTCTGCAGAAAAACATGCAATTAACATGTCTGATTTGTTTTAGTAAATAAAATAATTACAATGCAAATTAATCTATGAAATGACAAATGTCATTAGTAGAGATTTAACCTGCTATCTAGTTACATTTATGCAGCTTTCCAAATATCGTTCCCGGAACCTTGATTAGTTCAAGAGTTACATGAACATGGGTGTTTCCTCTTGTGATATCAAGGGGAATACGCTATCTATGTAGGTAGGCAGTTCATAAAACGCGAACCATTGAAGGCAAGTCGTGTGAAGAAATGCCTTTCTCTCCGCAGTATGAAGACCTCTTACACATTTCTTCCTAAAGAGGGTCTAATTTCTTGTCTTTGTCCATAAACACTTTTTAAATGGCAATAGAAACCCGTGCCAATTTGTCACATCTGTATTCGTTACGTTTTTCTTGTAAAATGTTTGAAGTAATTAGCGTTGTTCTTTTCCTAAAAATATATGGATTTCTGCTAAATAGCTGTTCAACTCTAAATAATCATTCAGTATCGTGCTATTTCTGTAATCAAAAGCTATACTATTGGAAGTGAGAGATTGTATCTTGAATGGATCTTATGAATATATTTGTACATCAGTCTTGTAAATGTCGATTTTTGCCTTTTTTGTAGCTCACCTCTATAGCCAGGGTGAGCTTTTGCCATCCCCTCGCGTCCGCCGTCCGTCTTTCAAACCGTCCTTAACTTTTCATTCAAAGATCCTTTCGTCTGGAACCACTAGGCAAAATGGAATCAAAATTGGTCACAAAAGGTTTTGAGTAGCCCTTCAGATTTTGTGATCTTTTATGTTCGTTCCTCATCCAAGATGGCAGTGCGTTGGGAAAATAATTTTTAACATAGGATCCTATCAGAAATGCATTCTTCAAAATTTGTGATTTTTATGTTCATACCCGATGCAAGATGGTCATCAACTGGGAATATAGTTTCACATAGGGACCTTATTGGAAATGCTTTCAAAGATCTTCTTCTCTGAAACTACGTAGTCAATTGGAACAAAACTTGGTAACAATAGTCCTTGGGTGGTCCATTCAAAGTTTATGATTTTTTTATGTCTGTACACGGGCAAATGAATACCGAAGAAAAAAAAAATGGTGGGGAATTTCAAACCTCATCAAAGATGGCCGCCAGCAGGGAACATAGTTTAGAATAAGACCATATGGGAAATGGATTCAAAGATCTTCTACTCTTTAACTACTAAACCAATTGGTACCAAGTTTGGTCACAATAATCCTTGGTTGATCTTATTCACAGTTGATTTTCATGTTTGTATCTCATCCGAAATGGCCGCATCGGGGAACATAGTTTACATAGAGACCCCATGGAAATACATTCAAAGATGTTCTCTAAATCTGAAACTACTTAGCCAATTGGAAACAAACTTGGTAACAACAGTTTTTTTGGTGGTACCTTAAAAGGTTGTGATTTTTATGTTCGTACCTCATCCAAGATGACCGCGGGCGCCAACATAGTTTAACAAAAGACCTACTGGAAGATGCATTCAAAGATCTTTTCCTAACATTCTATCGAACCAATTGGAATCAAACTTGGACACAATAGTCCTTGGGTGGTAATCTTCCCAAGTTTTTTTTTGTTCGCACAGCATCCAAGATTACTGTCAGCGGGAAATGAAACGATATGGTAAATATTTTTAAAGATCTTCTCCTCTGAAACTGCTTGAACAATTGCAGTTGAATTTTAACATGATATTCCTTTGGTTAACACAATAGCTGCCAGCTGGCAAATATACTAACATACGATAGGACCAAGGTGAGCGATACTTTTAGAGCTTCTGGTTATTTCATTCATATTGCATCTTTTGTAGAATGTCAATCAATGAATGAAAACACTATAATTTTATGATGACGTTATATCAAAATGAAAAGACACCGGAAGACACCCTCAATGACCCCAACTTTCCAAAGCAGTCCACAATCCACCTGAGCACTCCAACATAAAAACACAAATGAGAGAAAATAGCAAAAACACAAATGAAAAAAAACGAAACAAAACAAAAATGAAGGTTAAAAACAAAATTGCAAATAAAAACAAAAACACACAAATGAAAGAAAAAAAAACACAAATGAAAACAAAAACACAAATAAAAAGGCCAAAAAACACAAATGAGAGAAAAAACAAAAACGCAAATGAAAAAAAAACACACACACACACATATGATAGAAAAAAAAAAACAAAAACACAAATAAAAAAAGTACAACACAACAGTAAACATTGATTGGAACAGTACGATTTGGTACCAGCACTAGCAAAAATCATTGGTAAGGTTTAAACGGTTTTTGTTTACCCACCCTCTTTTGATATCCCGTTTCTATGCAATTAAAAAAAACAAACGAATTCAACACAATACATGTAGACAACTACATTTCTTACTATAAGTCCACTACTTTGAACAAAAGGAACAAACAGGAACAAGGCAATAACTTTAGGAGCTTAGTATGCTGATAAAACACTGTCGCAATACGAGAGCAAATTCCCGAAAGAATTAGATAAATCTTCAGGCCATCGGACCATAAAGCTAAGTTGTTTGACCCTTTAACTTGATTACAAGATGCACGCATTTATCGTTTATTCTGAATGGGTTTTTTTCAATTCTACTTCTACTCTTTTTTTTGTTTTTTTTGTTTGTTTTTGTTTTTGTTTTTTTTTTTGTGAGTGTGTGTTTGTGTGTGAAATTATCATTGGTATAGATTAAATATATTCTAAAAATATATCAGTATGGTCATAACCATTTTTATATTACACGTTTCATTACACATTCCTTAGAATATAAATTAACAGTAATTGTTTTGAAGATATCAAACCACAGAATGTCCACACATGTTAGGAAATCAGCCAACGAACCTGATAACCGGACATTTCTCAAAATTCAATTCGCCAACAAAGGCTTTGACGCCATAAATCTCGCTAACATTCTACACCTTACTTCAAAGATCAATCTGTTCCGCTTATTTCGTTTTCCTACACTAAACCAATTGCAACTAACATTTTCAATTACAAACGGATATTGTGTGATTTCAAAATTGAAGACTTCAAAGCCAAACTACCTGACTTCACTTGCTCAACTTTCTTCTTTAATAACAGTCCGCGGATGGACACGTTATAACCGGTGACCTAAATATCGCAGCCAATCTCAAACTACGAGATATCCTTTCAAAAGATCCAAAAGTCCGTGAACCCGAGCACATCACCTGGAAGTAAAGCTTTCAGATTTTGATGGATGCAGTTAAGACCTACTTGATGAATTTTGCAACGAAAGAGAGAGAAGATGTCGAGACGCTGTCGTATTAGAAAAGTTTCATTAACCCCTTCCCGTTAACACTGGTACCAGGTACCGGTGAAGCATTTTTGTACTTTTGAGATGCATTAAAAGAGACGTAAAACTTGTATTTTTAAAGCGAAAATATTAAACTTGGTATCAATTTAAAGCTGACGATCTCAGCTTCTTACAAATAAAAATTTCTTTTTGAAATTCTTTATAATTCATATGAAATTGTAGGGAAATCACAGTCCGATATTGTAAAAAATAATGACAACGGAAATGGAATTTTCCCGAAATTTAGCTAGTCTATTAAACAACGATTTTTCCTATATTTATCAAAACTGTTTCGTGAAAATTAAAGCTTGTTTACGCCTTATGTTTCTGCGTTTATTCATGTAAAAACTGTGTGGATATGCAAATTTTAAATGCAAAATTTATTTACTTCATTACAACATGTAGTATTTTCGACACGCAAGGAAAGTCTGTTTTGCCGTAAATGTTATGTACTAGATAAATGCTGCCAGATCGAGATTCAAATAGGGAAAACTAAATCGACACAAATATGCTCGAACTTTTGGTCTTTTTAAAACAACAAAAATCTTGACGATCGAGCAAGAATTTCTTATTTTATCTTCTTTTAAAGTCAGTGGTCGAAGCGTCAAAATTCACAAATTTTCTTGAGTTGACGTCAACACATTTTACATTTTCTTTCCCTCCGCCTTTTTTGTTATAATGGTTCATAAATAGAAGTTTTCCAACTTATTCTGTCTCCAATTAATTAATTTTTTATATTTTTTTTCAACTAGAAATACGATGTATTTTTAATTCCACCCCCTTTTCTCCATTATAAGTGGAAAGAGTTGTGGTTCTTGGCAAAATTTTGAGTTGACCGTACTTCTGTATAATTTTCTCAATATTGATATTTTATGGAACATATCCTCGACCAAGGTACAAAATCATCATTTGCTACTTATTTCTCGTTTAAATTTGCTTTTACCACTTCCTTGAAATGTTGTTGACAATGTGCAAACAGCTACAATTCTCATTAACCTTTACCAGATAATGCTGGAGATCTTATTCGTTTGAAAATCTGTTACATAACGTAATGCAAACAATATATGCAGTGAATCGTACTCCTCAAATTTACACAGTGACTTGTGTTGAAATGAAATTGTAGTAAACCTATGAATATATAAACCTTTTAAAACATACTAAAATACATTCACCCGTACTTGTACCTGCACTTTGAGAAAATGCAATGACAAATAACCGCAGTAGAGTGCAACTAAAGACATGTCAATAACCAAATAAAGTTAGTAGAGACTTCTAATGGGAAGTTATAATACAATAAAAAGTATACGCTTAAAACAATGTCCAATTCATCAGAAAATTCTCACTCACATCAGAGACATATAATGTCTCTGCTCGCATTAAGTAAACAAGAAAATACAAACAAGATAAACAATAGGGAACATGTGAAAACGCTAAAAGATTAAGAAATTAGTGTGATTCAGCTACAGCGAGTCAGATATATAATTTTCCACAGCAAATAATACAGGGAGGCGGAAAGACCATTATTTATTAACGCCGGTTCGGTATATTTTTAGCGCGAATCCTCGATTTACGATAAATGAGATCCTAGTTTTACGATGTCCACGGGGTCTATCGGTTACTCATAAAAGTACCTAGGAGAACAGAAATTAATACCATTTTCGGAACGGATGAACAGTAACAGAATGAAAACTTCCGCTTTAGTCAGACTGAAGGTAGGAAAAAACACTTCATTTTCATATTCATCAAATTGAATGCTTATTTGAGTTGAGGGTGGGTGCATTCTCTAGCAAAATGAATACAGTTTCATCGCTGATATTGCATATTTTGATACATCATGTAGATTTTTGTGCAAGTCGTTTCAATCACGATAAATGCATGTCGTCGATTTTTTTAATAGAAACACACTTGTATCTGTAAAAATACTGCTATTAAATTGCCCAAATGATATTACATGCTGAAATATTGAAATACAAACACCCTTTTCATTAACGTTTGACTAAAACATGATTTAACGATTTCCTGCCCGGACGATTGGAGGACAAGCAAGGCCTACGCGGAGAAAATAATTTTGTGACTTATACATGATAAGATTTTCTTTTCATAATTTGCAGTTTCCCGCTTTGCAGAGATTTATCGAATTGGGTGTGTTCTGTCTGTCAGTTCACCCGGTTTTCATTCCACAAAAAAAAAAATGGTTTCGTGTCATAACGTCTGAACATTTTGAATGAATTTTATGAAACTAACCAGGTGATAAGGACACTATTAATTTTGCTGTAAGAACATCAAAGTTCATGGTCTCACGGGCACGCAATAGAAATTATACAAGACGTTAGTTTCCGGGCATTACTTTAGAACGCTTTGATGTAATTTCATAAAAAAATAATTGTCTTTTTTAATTTTCTACCAAAGCGTAGAATTTTGGTATCTCAACTTTGAACGACAGAATATAAAATTACAAGGCAAAGATGCTAACCAAGTGGAAGAGCTCTCTAAGTTTGGGAAAAAGATCGCGATCAACCTAATTTCGATAACGTTCCGATGATAACTTGCAAGCCAACTGGAACGAGGATTTAGATTCTATCACATGTGAAAGTGAACTGATAATTGGTAATGAAAATAAAGAAAACGCGTCTAACTTTGTAGATTGAATTCCTTAACTTTCAGTTTCACTGGAGTTCACACTGTGAGTGCCTTTGTTCTGAATGTTGTGGTTTCTGGTTCTGTGCTTTGTGTCTGTCTGGCGTCATTGTTTTTGTGTCTAACGTCATTGTTTTCTGTGTTCTCGTTTTTGCCCTGTCTTTGGACTTCGATTTTTGTGAATTTCACCCCTTTGTTCCTTCGGTATTCTACTGCCGTTGTTATCAACACTAGCGTCACAAATAATGCATATAAAAATATCACTGTGTGTGTCTTTCTCCTTTCCCCTTCTTGTTGCTCCTTTCTCCTATCGCTTCTCTCCGCTCTCCCTTCTCCCTTGTTCCATTCTGACCTTCATTCCCTTTTCTCTCTTCTCCCTTTCTTTTCTCCTTTCCCCTGCCCCTGTCTTTATTCTCCCATCCTCTATAATTTCTCCCGCTCCTGTATCTTTTCTTCCATCCTCTATCATTTCTCCCGTTCTCATTTTCTCCGGCCCTTTTCCTTTCTCCTTGATGAAAATTTTTTCCATAGTGTACATTCAATAATGAGGATTGACTGTGTTAACAGTGAATGATTGGACAGTGTAAACTAATGTTTCACGTAAAACAATTATCTTACTTTTGTACATGATTAGATACGCGTCATGTCTGCTCGTGCTAAGGCACGGACTATTTGATTTTTTTTTGGGGGGGGGGGGGGGGGGGGAGGATGTTGGTATTTTTTGGAAAAAAAAATTCTGGCCCCCATTTTTTGCTCCAAAAAAATTTTCTGACCAGGATCTGGGCTGAAAAAAAAATAATCTGGCCCTGATCTTGCACATTTGAAAAAAAAAGGCCTGACTCAACAAAATTTCCTAGCATAGTGTATATGGGAAAAAAATAATCTGGCCCGCGAAGCGGGTGAAAAAAATTTCCCGGCTCGGTAAAAATCCCAGCCCCCATCCCCCACCCCTCCCCCTGGTATGTTTTTGATTTCTGTGTGGTAATTCTGTATTGGGTTTTGTATTTTTTAAGGGTAAGGCAGATAATAAATATCAGCCAGATAAGATATAGTTTCAGACAAACGAATTTGATTTTAATCTATATCTTTACCAAAAGCTAGGAATTTTGATTATGTCTCTTTCCTACAGCTATCCCAATCTAAGTGGAACCGAAAGAAAGTGACACAATAAAACTACGAAGGACAATAACATACATAAATCTATATGAGAACTGTCGATCTCTATAAACAATTCAGTTCCACGACAGGATATTTGCAAAATACTATTATAGCAAATCGCCCAGACATTAATATTTACGTCGAGTCAAACCACCTGTCACGCAATGTGACGTTAGTAAAAGGTTTCAGCCTTCAAGTCAACTTTACTTGTCCAGAGGTCGTTAGTACGAAAATACACAGATCGAGTTCAATTGTTTGGAGAAATGGTTCTGGAGGTACATGCATGCCTCTTGAAATTCTAATGTTATATTTAGTTTATCCCACAATACAGACCAAAAATAATTGAAAGAAAAAAAACAGTATGTTCCGTAGTTCCGTAGTTGTGAGTTTAGATCAAAAGAGATACGATATGAGGTTCAAATCCTACACTAGAATTATAAGTAATGATATCGTAAGTTATATTGTTCATAAATGGAAATGCCTCTTTCTTGTTCGATTTATATGCACTAAAATATGTGTCAGTTGTGCATTTCGATGGTATTTATCAGCTCTGCATGTATAGCAAACTAGTAAATTCAGAGGGAAAACCTGGCAATGATCACCGTATGGGAACGACACCGGATATTGGTACTACCGAAGCGGACGATTGATATTACTTTAGCATGAGTGAACGTGAAAAATCGCACTTTTATTATAGTTCTTCTTAATATTTGTGGCCAGGATAAAATTAGAGTTAATAATAATCGTATAGTATAAACATAGAATAAAGCAAGTAAATAAAAATTAGACGTGAAAACACGTCGCCTAGTACCGCCAAATTGTCCCAACGGGATGTTTTTTTTTCTTCAAAAGCAAACGAATTCAGGCATGTTGTGTAGAGAAAATATACCCTTTAGTTCAATAATTTCACCCTTCGAAAACAAAATTATGAAAGAGTACGGCGACTTGTCTATCGTCTGGATCCGAACATCAGGGTACTTTTTACCTGTGTAGACTTTTGAGGGGTGAAACAATCGGATGCAAAAAATTTTAAATTGAAATTATTTATTTGTTATTCAACTAGTTTTGGTGAAATTTAAAAAATATATTTGGAACACTACCATAAATAACATATCGAAATTTCATAACGATATCTTTAACAACGAGGGAGTTATAGCAGTTTGAAAATTGTGTATTGGAAAAATTCAAATTGCATTTATTTCTTTATTTTTCAATAGTTTTTCATGAAATTCGGGATATATTTTGGAGCACTACCTTAAATAACATATCGAAATTCCATAACGATATCTTAAACAACAACGGAGTTAAAGCAGTTTGAAAATTGTGTATTGGAAAAATCCAAATTGCATTTATTTCTTTATTTTTCAACATTTTTTCATGAAATTTGGATTATATGTTTCGAACACTATTATTAATAACACATCAAAATTTTATAACAATATCTTTAACAACAAGGAAGTTATAGCAGTTTGAAGTTTCCAGACCTCGTAAGCTGCACCTAGAAATCTTGTGGGTGGAAATCCTTTTCACTGATTGGTTAATCCATTTTTGTGATGTAGCGACAAAACTATGTATATTCTACAAGTCGCCGTACACTTTCATCATTTTGTTTTCGTGATTTAAGTTACATACATTTGTAACCAGCTGTTGAGACGTGGATTTGCTAAATTTTAATTGAAGGGTGAAAATATTAATCTAAATGGTGTGTTTCTATCTCTAATTCTTATTTACTTGCTTTACTCTATGTTTATACGACTATTATGAACTCAAATATTATCCTGTCGATCATCACACACATTTCTGGACACAAATATTAATAGAAACATAACAAAAGTGCGATTTTTCACGTTGATATATCAATCCGGTGTCGTTCCTATACGGTGATGATGGAAGATTCACATTGCCAGGGATTTTTAGGCATATATCTCACGGGTGCTTGGATCTAGGAGTAACACCCCTCACACATGCATTTCTTCAGTTCAATTAACTCACCATATGGGAACGACACCGGATATTGGTACTACCAAAGCGGACGATTGATATTACTTTAGCATGAGAGAAATCCAGTTTTCCTCAGCAAAACATAGGTTTCGTGGACTTAATTTGACATTGCTACATGACATATGAGTTTCCTCCCAAAAAATACATAATCAAAACTCAGCACCGGACTTTTTCGGGATGCCGGGATGGGAATATTTCAGGCTCGGAAATTCGGGATTTCTATAAACTAAGCCCGGGATTTCGGGAAATAAATGCAGCGGGAATCAGCATTTCATTGGTTTTTATCAGCCTACTTTGTTATTTTCGGAGAAAATATAATCGCCATCTACAGCTCCCTTTGCTAGTGGAAACTTGTTTTTGGCTGCTGAAATTCATTGGGTGCTGAGCTTTGCATGTATTTCTAACAGAAAACTCACATTTGGAGGAAACCTAGGTTTTCTGACAGCAAAACGCAGTTTCTAGTGAAGAGGAAAACTGGGTTTCACTGAGGAAAACTCAAAATTGCAGGAGGAAACTTAGCTTCGGAGACTCATTGGGCAGAGAGCTTTATATGTACATGTATTTCTACCGGGAAACTCACATTTGTTTCATAGAAAAGTCGAGTTTGGTCCAGGAAACCTAATTTTTTGCACCGGAAAGCCAATCTTTGCAGGAGAAAACTCAAGAAAGTCATTGTATGCTGAACTTTGTACGTATTTCTTAGAGGAAAAATCATATTTGCTGTAGGAAAGTCACGTTTGGTCAAGGAAATCCTAGGTTTCTTGTGAGGAAAACCTAGCTTTCCTGTTGAACAACACTGGGTTTTTCTACATTTTGGTTAATCCCTCTTGCCATAAAGAAATCCAAAGTTGAAGTTAAAGAATCGAAGATCCTAGTACAGGATATAACATGTATATACTAAAAAAAATCATTATCTATTGAAAATCATACAGAAAACATTTATCTGAAATAATTTACACTTATAGCCGGTATGACCTTGACCTTGATGACCTATGATTTCATAATAATCTCGCTCACTTGGTCTTTTTGCTAATTCTCAATTTTAAATACATTTAAATCGAAGACAACCATTCTAACTATTGAAAATATGCAATGAAAAGAATGTTATTTGTCATGTTCTCCAAGGATATTTTTATGGAAAAAATCTTGTTGCCATGGAGATTATTGCAATATTTTGATTGTAACGGTGTTGGTTTCAATGGTTAAATTTAAACGACGTCCCCTGACCATTCAATATTGCTTTTTACACAAAGAAAATATTTTTTAAGAACCGATTGAACAAGCAAACAGTGCAACATTACTTAAGTTTCCCTTTTCCGTTAGGCATACTTTGGTTACCATAGCAACCAAAATAAACAAAACACACCACAGAAATCTTTTAACCTAAAATTGCATCTTACAATATTACAGGAAGTAGGAATATCATAACTTGCCGGATTACACAATAAAGTATATCAATTCTGCATGAATTTACCGTTTATTCTCAATGTTCCACAGGTTGCCTAGCAACGTAAAACTATATATTCTGTACAGATTTCGAGCAAATTTTTGTGTCATTTGCAACAATCATACTTATAGATACTATTCCTAAAGAGAACAATACTTATTTACACTGAACAAAAAAATTCGAAATTATCTGTTAAACCTAAAATCTAAAAGGCGGCAAAAAATGTCAATTTGACATGGATTTTATTGAACTGTCACGTGACTGGTTGCCATAGTAACAAAAAAATTAATTATTCACGGAAAACCTTTTGCCATTTACTCTTCAATGATAGCATATTTGTAAATATAATAAACAAATTCTTTGTTTGCTGGGCTAATGTGTAAACATGTGCTTTTTGATATTTTATTTACTTAAATTACCCTGAATGGGAAAGGGTTAAGTCGTTCATTGTGAATCGTATGCGGCGTTGAAACTATCAATAAAATCATGAAATCCTAGTATATTTGAAGATCCCCTCGTTGTAAAAACTCTGATCAACCTCCACGAAAAGTAGGCCATTGTCCCTGCAGACAAAGCTTCTAACAACATACTGTTCGTGTATAGCAAACACTATTTCGACAGTCTGGTTAAGGAGATGGGAATTGATAGTTCATCAGGAAATTCTACTTATACTCCCATCTCTCTGTAAACCACAATTCTCTTTAAGCATCCTTTGGCATTAAAGCGGTTGATGGAAACAATCAGCTCCCTTACATCGACTGGTCGCTAAACTTCATAAGAATCCGTACAAACAAAGGTTCATTGCAAGGTCTCTCATATGCACCAATAAGCTCCTTCCTAATTTTTTGACAGCAGTCAGAGATGGCCTGAAAAAAAAAATATTTTACTGTGATAAAGCCTACTCCATGAGCGACATTAATCATATGTGGATTCTGAAAAAGTTCTCCTTGAACAGTTATCCTCAACCAGTCTTGTCCATTGCCATATTACACAGTTTTGATTTTGTACTCTACATACTACTGCCGTATGTAATCAAGATATTTTTTTTTTGGGGGGGGGGTTCAACAGACAATCGGAATTTCAATGGGAACTAACCCTTTGCGCCACTTTTAGCTTATCTTTTTCTTTACTCATACTACGCCAAGTTTTTATAAGGGCTTACATAGAAAAAAACAAAAACATTTAGCAAAGTTCTTTAATCTCGGCTTCCGCTACATGTACATAGACGATGTACTTTCTCTTATAAATCTACAATTTAAGGATACGTTTGGCCATTAGTCCAGCAACTAAGGTCTCACATCTAAAATATTGAAATGCAAACTATAACATCTCCGTCCCACACGATGCCATGATTGTCGTCTACATACGGAGCTTCACATTTTTGTTCAAAGCAATCTTTCAGCATTCTTCCGGGTTTTTCTGAGGAAACAGGAGTCCTTTCATATTTCACATTTGTTGAATCAAAATGATCGCTTTTATTGGCGTAGAATGCTCAAATAGTAAAGGTGTTCTTATCGAGATTAGCTATCGTCTTGGACATATGCAATGTTCAATAGCGTGTTGAGAAGGTTTCATTAAATCCTAAATGTTCCGTTAATACAAAATCTAACAGAATCTACCCGAAAAAGGAAACCTACGTGATTGTGTCCGCTCCTAAATCACCAACTCCGTACTCTGCAAATAATTGTCATCACATGTTGTTTTGATCAAGTTGAATTAAGGGAACGACCCTTTGATTTTCAGGGGAGGGCTTAGGCGATATTACCTAGAAAAATTATTTATTTTCATGTAAAATCACGAACAATATTTTTTTCACCAATGTCACATTTCATTTGCAACAGAAAAAAATATTCTTCAAATCAAAAACTAAATTATTTACTAGTATTTTTAATGACAAGTAGGGTTAGTCTTATTATTTTCACTGTCACCTAGATTTAATTGTTTATTTACAAAATCGCCCAAGCCCCCCCCCCCCCGAAAATCAAATGGTCGTCCCCTAACAGATATAAATTTGTATTGTTTTAGTTTTGACTCGCAATTATTCGCTAGATACTTAATTTATTGAATGATATCAAATTTGGATGATTATTCATAAAAACGGTAAAACCAATCATCATATAAATACATTACTAAAGCTGTTACGAAGTCATGCAAGTTTGTTGGAACCATTGTTGTATTAAATGATTGTACAGTTATTTAATTTTTTATTACATCTAGGTAGATGCCGCTATAGGTGGACTGTTAGTCCCCAATGGTATTTGAAGCCAAGTAGTCCATTGCTGTGCTCTGAAAACCGACTTACAAAAAATGACTAACACTAAGAGGTCTCTCCTTCTTGCAAAGCTCTATTATAAAAGATTTGGCTTACATTTCGATCTTTTTGGTTATTTTCTCTCTATTAGCTTTATACATCTTTCTGGCTTATGTTTTCCAAATGTTTTGATTTGATCTGCATTAGGGACACATAAGTTGTCGAAATGGCCATCTGCAGAACAGTAACTGTTCGCTGATCAATTTGAAAATAAATATTATTTTATGTTAGAAAACTGAAAAAGAAGTGCTTTAAGTGAAAAAAAATTAGATAGGTTGCAGATGCTGTTTTTGAGATATAAGTGATTAAAACTGTGACGGAAAACTGATATCCTTTGAATTCATCATAGGCTTAACATAAAAATGCTTATCCATAAACAAATGCGACAAAATAAAAAGGATTTAATGAAAAATTGTTCAGAATACTACTGAATACAGATACAGATAACTTTATTCACTAATCACAGTGTCCAATAATGAGCAGAATAATTAAACAATTATACAATTAAACATATATGATTTAAATGATTGGAAAACATTAAGAAGAACTTTACAAAATATCTATCATCAAATGAAATTATCAAACAAAATATGAGGGTTTGTGGGCAAAATATTACACTGCTTTTGAATGGATAAAACCAGAGAAGTCCGAAAATCTGATAGAACCAGCCAGCATCCTTAACTTTTCTTAACTGTGTATTTTCTTACATTACAAGTACCATTCGTTATTTTTAAGTACGATGGTGTCTAGCATGCGAATTTTTGTTAGTGTAATGTTTTATGGCCTTCGAAATTTATATTTCAATTAAATGTTTGACTTTTTCATGATTTTGTTTCATTTTTGTCTGTGTCACAAGCCATGTGCATCGAGTAAATCTAAAACAATGGCTACTCTCTGAAAACACATACGCATTTTGACCAGACATGGCATTTGGAACTTATGTAACAATGAAATACAAAAATGTAAATGATTGGTAGCAGGTTCATTCAAATTTATGAAATGGATAAATAATGAAAATAAAAATTTGAAAATAGGGGAAAAATTAAAAATGTAATGAGAATAGGAGAGATAAATTAAGAAACCATATATTAGCCCTGAATTTTGTTCCTATGTTTGGCCTTTTTCTACGGAAGCGTTATTACGCAAAATATTTAAAAAAAAGTTTGTGTGGCGCTAATACGTTTCCGCTTTTTTTTCAAAACATGTTCAAATTAATGTCGAAAGTCGTGTTAGATGATCTCTGCTTTGTGTACTTTCTATGGAATAAAACTAGTATAGACTACACTTGTACGTGTTCTGACATGTAAACTAGTATAGACTACACTTGTACGTGTTCTGACATGTAAACTAGTATAGACTACACTTGTACGTGTTCTGACATATAAAAAGTCAAGCATTGTTCTAGGCTTTTGTGTCTGTTTGAGCCATTTCACGATGTTTGGTACTACTGGCAGCACACTGAGAACCAAATACTGGCAGCACACTGAGAACCAAATCCACGTTTTTTGTTACGAGTGTATAAACATCTTTCTTTCTAAATGGCAGTTTGTTTAGTTTGGCTTTGGAGGTTCTATACAACGAATTTTAACAAAAAACTAAAAAAAAAATGCATTTAAAAGGTAAGTTTAATATTAAAAGCTATGAAAATACATTTGAATTGATTTTGTAGTGTATATAACAGATGACCTGTCAAAACAGTTTTTGAGACGATTGATATCAATGCATCGTACGTTAGCACATTGATACCACACGAAGAAAAAAAAAACTCGTAATTATGAGATATTATTTCATAATTATTAGACAACATCTCATAATTATTATCTCATAATTATGAAATTAAAAGTCATAATTATTATTTAATTATCTCAAAATTTCGGGATGTTATAATTATGAGATATTGTCTCATAATTATGAGATAATAAGTCATAATTATCTCAAAATTTTGAGATGTTATCTCATAATTATAAGATAATTATCTTAAAATCACGACCTTTTATCTCATAATTATGAGATAATTATCTTATAATTATGACTTATTATTCCATAATAATTATGAGATAATATCTCACAAATAGGAAATATATCTCATTATTATGAGATGTTATCTCATTATTATAGATTTATTTTCTTCATGTGGCATCAATACGCTTCCGAAGCATCGCAGAATTTGCATGTCGAAGGAAATAAATACACGGAAAAGTGGCCATACCTTTTTCTCACCTTGATGTTTTAATGAAAGCACTCTCTTGTTTTTATTTTTATTTATTTATTTTTATCCTTGCATATTTGGGATTGTAAAACGTTCTAATTAATAAATGTAGCGTATTTTGTAACCGCATTAATGAAAATGCTTACGATTTTCAATCTTCATAGTAAACCCATAAAGGGACGGTTAAAAAGGACGCAATAGCAACGGACATTTAACCAATTCAAATTGTGGTCACAGAACTATTGTTAATTGTTAATAAGCCCGATACTAAAATTTTTATTCGTCACTCTTTGATTTTAAAATATACTATAACAGTGGATGAATTGCTTATTATTTATTATTATATTAAGTAAAATATTTAGCGGTTTCCTTTAATAAATATACTTTAATCTTCTTATTTAATCCGTATTAGTAGGTTAATACACAAAACATAAATCTTCGAACATTTAAACCTGCATTATTGTGGTTCATTCCATAATTTAACAACTTTATGTTTTGTTATTTACGAATCTAAATTACAGTTTATATTTGTGTGATGAATGAAGGATGTGAGTAAAAAGGAGAATAATAAAAAATTTCCAATG
Source organism: Modiolus philippinarum (assembly GCA_002080025.1). Lineage (NCBI taxonomy): Eukaryota > Metazoa > Mollusca > Bivalvia > Mytilida > Modiolidae > Modiolus > Modiolus philippinarum. The sequence goes on along the minus strand of MJUU01047476.1, from coordinate 145,112 downwards.
ATGAAAAAATTGCAAACTTTGTATGGAATAAAACTTCCGCGACCAACATATGGATTTATGTTTAATGTTGAGAAAGGATTAGAACGGTTAAAAAGTAGAAAGCGAAAATCTGTGAAGACTGCATACCTTTTGGCAATTTTTCTAGGTCCTTTCGGAGCACATAATTTTTACTTGAACAGGTGGTTTTTGGGTTGTGTTTACTTATTTACATTTGGGATTTTCGGTGTTGGTTGGATTATAGACCTTTTCCGCATTGGGTCGCTGGTTGAGGATGAAAACGACAACGATGAGACCTATCGTAATGAGAAATGCCGACTGGATGCTTATTTAGTGTGGTTTCCATTTGGAATAATAGGTGAGTTAGAAATGTCTTTTTGAGCATTGGATTTTCTACTAAGACCATTAATCAGAAACCAGAAATGCATCGCATCATTTCAGTAATCTTGTTCCTTGAAATACTAGTATAGTAAAAGTACCATTTGATTAAAAAAGTTTTCCATTCACATGTGTTTGATAAAAGCATAAAAAAGTAAAACAGTATTACGTTACGGCAAGGTATGAAAAAGAAAGGAAATGGGGTATATGTCAAGGAGACAACATCCCATTTCCAGGTTAAAACGACCCAAAACAAAGCATCTAGGGGTCACCGTACGGTCTTTAACACAGTGAGGAACCTCACACCATATAGCAAGCCTTAAATGGCCCCAAAAGGGTAAAAAAGTGGATAAATCAATGGAAACAAACCACATCCAATAACCCAAATATCAAGAAACTAAAATTTTATAAGAAGACACGGACAAGCCAATCACCAACATATTCCTGACTTGGGACAGGCGCAAAATTTGCGGTGGGGTTAAACTCGTTTTCTTGGATCCAAACCCTCCCCTATGTGTGTTGAATGGATAAAAAATAAATACACAAAAAGACTCACAGTAGAAATCAAACTGGAAAAAAGTCCAACTTATCAAGACGAGTACCCTTACAATGAAGTACATAAAGCATGAAGACAATACACACAGGTACTGACTAGAATCTTTGAAACACGAACTGCCCTTAATCAATCTTGGCATTCCTGGGCTGCTATTCTACACCTGGAGCAAATTGGTGAGATTATTGTTCTTCATCTTGAAGTCACCATGAGGCCTTCAACAATGAGCTTTGCTTATACCTCATAGTAAGTTCAAGACGGTCCCTAGCACCTAGATAAATATAAAAAAGAAAGGAAATGGGGGTAATTGTCAAGGAGACAACATCCCATATCCAGGTTAAAAAGTACATATACAAATACTGTAATCCATTTCCTTTTAACACATTTACCTGTTAATAAACACAGACTTTCGTACGTTAGGATATTTAGTTCCTCATCTTAAAAGCGAAACTTTATCAAAAACTTTTATATTCGAAGATTCGATTGTATGAAAGCAGTCGTGTTTCTTAAAAATAAACCAGATACTATGGGGGAAAATCCGCCAAAGGAAACAACCATATTGTCTACTGATGAACAACTTCGATATGACGTCAGAGGAGGAAACAACCTTATTGACTCCTGCCGAACATCTTCAATCATGTCACAGCGGGAAAGAGCTCGGTGTTTTCCTCACTGGAAAACTTGGCTATGACACCCTGTTGATCTTTTCAGGATCCAGCAGATTACATAAGTCTCGTTTACGATATTTGTGTTGAATATACAAAACTGTTTCTAAAATGATACAGCACTCGTAGTCTTCTGTTGGCAGTTTCCATCCAGATTTGTCAATCCTTGAATAAGATAATACCGAAGTTGCTGTTAATTTGGATTCTGCATATGCGCATTCCGACAACTAATGTCTCTTCAGTGCAGATAAAATAAAATATTTGAAACTCATATACCGAAAGACTGATAGAGAACAAAACACCAATTAGATCTAAAAAGAAAAGCCAAAATCAACTAAGGACACAGCTATGCAAGAAGGAGATACTCCTAACTTTTGAACAAAACTTTGTTGAATTTAGGTTTTGCAAGTTTCCAGATATAATCGGCTTTTTGGCCAGTGCAGAAACGAATCCTCGAAGGCACAGTGTTTTTTAAACAATTTTTTAAATAATGCAATAATATATCTTTGTACACATCAAAATTTGTTGAGTCGGACGTAGGTACAAATGTAGGTAGAAGGGCAAATGAACTTAGTTTTATTTTAAGTTTCAGTTAATAGGTTCGTTATATAGGTGTCGGACCATGCTTAGACCAGTCAGTATTAACTGATTTAACACCAGGTCACGCAATTTATACATTTACTAATACCATTCGCAATAGATTGTAAACAAAATAAAATAATTTTACATTTAATCCTTAACTTTTATATATTTCAATCCTATAATTTCTATTTAAATTTAATATAAGACTTCAATAACTAAGTTTAGAAATGTACACACTGCAAAACTTCTGAAAACATGTACGAATTTCAATTTAGAAATCTTGAAAATAAAGCAATGTTAAAAAGATGTGTCTTTTAGATTAAAAATTTCAATTTATCAATTTATTAGGTTAAAAGTTTAAGCTATCAACTAAAAGTTTGTGAAAATACGGAATGTTTTGATTCAATTACTACGACAAAATCGAACGAAATCAGTACGATGAAATTAACCGAATACGGACCGGATTAAATTACATCAAAATCCCGACGTGTGTTACATAAATATCAATTATTGTCAAGTGGCCCTTATAATTTTAAGATTTAAATTTTAGTTTAAATTAAATTCAAAACAAATTGAACAAAGTTATTTTACATTTATTTGAATATCCAAATACTTGAATTGACGGTTGTGCAAAGCAGTGTCGATTTTTTAATTCAGGAATAAATTCATTTTTCCTTTTGCAATGTTTTGAGTCCATGGCTCATTTGAATAATGTTGTCCCTGTCCTCTAACAATGGAGTTTAGACCGTAAAGACACTCTTCTTACATACATGTATGTTTGTGTATAGGTCTATTTTTTTCTAAATCGGAAAAATTAATTCAACATTTTTTCTTTTTTCTTGCTTCAGTGGACGAGGTTTGTACCGTCTGATATCGGAAGTGAATCACAAGTTTAGTCACGATCGTCCAACATTTGATAATTAAGGATGAAGTATGGTGAAATTCTATAAATTGATACTCTAAATGGAAAGAGCATTGTTAAAGAAATAAAGTAGGCTAAAAGTACTGATAGGTTTTGGCCTTGTTTTCAAGATATTTCACATTTAAACAAAAATTGCGGAAAGGCTCTCTTGGACTTTTACCTTAGTATAGCACGGACACAATATTGATTTGTTTCACATGGAAGGAAAATCTACTTGTAAAATCTTGCTTACTGACTTGAAATGAGCTTTTGAAGACTTTAATGACTAGAAAATTGGGTGTAATGGGGGAAATATTTTACATAGTAATACTGGATAAAATCAGTGAAATCCGAATGACTTTCACAAATTGCATAAACCTCACCTAACTACATCCTTAAGGGCAACAAATAATGATTTCATGCATACACCGGAATACATATACATTGTAAAATTGGTGCATTACATCAAATCAAATAATGATTATAACAAAATTACCGAACAGATAGCGGTCAAGAGCCGTAACCCAGGGTGACAAAAGGACAGAGCAAGAGGTACAAAACAACCAGTATAAAATTGCAAATGCAAATATCAAAAATGCAGTCCAATACTTAACAAGAAACAATATTCTTTTAATACATTTCAACAAAATGAATATTGTGTCGAAATGCACATATAAGGAAACTAAATTAACATTTAAGTTCGGTATTTCATTGTTTAACCCTCTTGTTGCCAGATTCAAAATAAAAACATCTTTCAGTACGCCACAATACATATGACTTCTTCAATGTATTACGTTTTGTTTCATTTCACTTTGTTTTACAAAGTGCGACGTCTGAATGTAATAGCCTGTTAGAGCAATGTTCACGATTAGCGATAAATTGTTGATATGGAAGTCGGAAAAGGCTACGTTTGTTATTTGTTGTATTTTCAAATATTTTTCCTTGTCACAATGAAATTTTACCTTTTGAAAAACTTCGTGTTATTACGACAAACGTTCGTGTAATAAGCGAAAATTATATTTTTGAAACAACCTCAATAACTAGTCAGTTTTCGTATAGTAGTTTTCTTATTGTTACACTAAGTACTTGTAATGGTACATCTTGCAATTGTAACAGTTTCGTTTCTATTTTGGGAAAAATTTTGCCTTTATATTCTTGTAAATAACATATTGGTGGTTGTTATTTTATGCCTTGATTTATTTTTGTTTTTTATTTTATTTTAATTGTTTTTTTCTGTGTTTTTTATTTATCTGTTTGTTTTCTTTTTATAATTACATGATGTATAAGGACAAGATAAAAAAATTCTATGACTCGTTATTCCAACCGGCTTACATATATAATGCAATAGACACCACGCATGTATACTAGTCTCATCAATCAAACATCTTAACCTAGATCTAAAGAGAGTCAGTATAGCTTATTATGAAAATCAAAAAGTTAGTGAATAACGTTTTCAAACTTGTGTCAACTGCATAAAGCGACAAACTTTATTTATGTTTTTCTGCTTTACTGGATCGATTTAGCCGTGTATGTCACAATACATGCCAAGTCTGTATGCCAAGTCTGTTGGTATACTAACTGAAACAGCATCCAAATATGTTAACAATTGGTTTGAATGTCCCATAAATACTGTCGACTGTATGTTTCAATTGATATTGTCGAAACGGAACATTCCGAAATGATATTCAAAGAAATTTGTTTGTACTTTAATTATATTCCAGTTTAACTACGTTTAAAAACCGTTTAGTAAAATCTGTACAAAAAAAACAGAACAAAACAAAAACAAACAAACAAACAAACAAACAAACAAACACAAACAAACAAACAAACAAACAAAACAAAACAAAAAACAAACAAACAAAAAACTAAACTTGAAACAAACACAAAAACAGATGATCAAGATGATTAAGTTTGCCACGACTTAATCAAAAGTATATAAGACCCGATCATAGTTAGATAATCTTTCCGGGAATGGGTTCAATCTTTTAAAAAAATGGAGCTTTAGACTTTTTAAAGGAGACGTTTCTTTTCTGTCTGTTTCTGTCAAACCAAAAGGATACACTTGCACATTTAAAAAGCATTTTATAAGTAATATGCAGATCGGAACAATTGATATTTGCATCGAGTTCAAAAGCATCATGACTATTTGTTGTGCAGTTCGTTGACACCGAAAAAAGCTATTTACATGAAGAATTGGAACATTATAATGCATTTTTAAGGGGGTAGACCTGGGTAGGCCTAAAGTTTTCCACTCGTTTAATTTTCTTAATATTTTCAGCATTAAAACTACACATGTTAATGTAGACTTTCAGCAATTTTCAACAATTTTTACCGTCCCATGTTATGTCTAATTGTCATCAAAGATACCCTGTTTCCTCATATTATTTGGTTTGTTCAGGACTTGATTGTGGTGTATAGAGTAGGCTCTAATTGAATTGGTATTTGATTTAAGATTATTTCAAATGCAAATTTCTGTAGTTTAGACATGTGTGAAAGTAAGCGTGAATAATGATAGTCAATTTAAATAGTTTTAACTGAAATACATGTTAACTGAATTTTGATCACTATTAAACAATTCTTGTAAAAAATTCTGTCGTTAAATATTCACCAAAAACTGAGAATAGAAAGAAATAAGTATATGTAAGATATATCAAAATTTTAGAAAAATCTACCGTCCCATTTTTTCTTTATTTAGAATAAAGTGAATAAAAATCAATAAAATTGCTGAATCTGTGCTATAAATTACCTCCCTTGGAAAAAATCCGACTTTTACACATTTTCATTATCTTTGGACATCATTGCAAAAATGTAGAGTAAAATGTATTCATTATAAATAACTGGATGTTGGGTATTTCTTTTCATTACAAAATTAATATTTATTTGCTGTGTGGAAAATATTTTTACAATTTCAAAATTTTGATAATACCTATTGTAATGATTCTATTAGTTTGTGTAAGTAATGAAAAAGTGAAAAACAGAGTTATCTCCTCTTACCCCAGGTCTAACACACCCCCCCCCCATAAAATGACTTTATTTGTACAGGGCTAACCAGAATACTTAAACTTTATCAAACACGTGAAAATATCAGGGTATCACAGTTGTGAAATTTCATCTGATGTATAACAGACTTCAAGATTTTTTTTATCTTTTACTTTACATTCACAACAAAACCAAAATTGCCCATTAACTCCTTATGTCTGGAAAAATGTGACCTTTTGTTGGTTGAAGTTCGTTTTAGAAAAAGCTTCTGTCGTCGAAGTCATCGTCCTATTTCCTACTGAAGTTCATTTATATCGCCATCCTGTCTGTATATTTAATGTCCTATTTAGCAGCTTTGGATTTTCTCATAATTTTTTTTTTAAATTAATTTGTTAGGAAATGTCTCGCGTATTATTTGTTTCTGTAAGTAGAAATGCTGATTCTCTACTACTGACTTCGAAGAAGATCTACACTATGTCTTTCCTACATCTTGGTTTACTACAATAGGATATTGTTATTCCCGTACTATATAGACTGTTTTTATGTGTTTCTCATAGCAGCTAAACGGAATTTACATCACAATTAAAAAGTTTTCATTTACTACTGGTTCTTACCTCGGTTTCACTTCCTTTAGATAGTGGAAATCTCACGATTTCAGCTTTATTTTTACACCGATCTTTATCATATTTGGTATGTATATCAAGAATGATCTTACAAAACTGAAAAACGTTGAATTCGCCGTTTATGACATGCACAAAAGTCTGCAGTCATGTGCATTTTCACAATTTTTTTCAAACAGTTGAAAATTTCTAAGTGTTGGATTGTTCTATTTTAAGAGCGACCAAGTAACTTGATGAATTAGATGACCCGAGTTGACCTACCTAATAATAGCAAGGTGTACTCGTTCGGGGTTAGCAATTGTCATCCACACACTTTTTGTTTGTAATTACCGAATAGAAATTAGCAGTACATTAACAATTTATTTCAAATATTTCTTTTGTGTTTAATGCCTGCATATTTCTATTACATGTTTAAGTATTTTGTTGAACTATATCATTTACGGGTATGTTTTTCTTAAATCAAAAGGGGGTCCAAGCACATGGCAAAAGCCAAAGTGAGACTTGTTTATCATCTGACAGATATACCTGCCTATACCTATATCAGAATGGTCAAATCTAGTCGATAATTGTGCGCGGAAAATATCATCCATTTAAAAGCATGGAGCATTTTCAAAAAGTGTTTTTTCTTTCAACATGTATTGGCAATCATCAAATTAAAAGTATAATATTTTTAAACAACAATGCAAAATCCGATGCCGATATATGCAATATTAAAGTCAGCAGAATAGAATTTCCATTATCTAAAGGAAGTGAAACAGACTTTTAATTCGGGTCATTTGTCCGTCTTTTTGTTTTTGGTTTCCACTGTTCTAGTGCCTTTTGTGTAAAGAGACGATTTTGTTCAAGTACTGTTGATTCACCAATACTTGTGTACCACCGGAAATTTTGTGGATTTCATCCAGTTTGCAAACAACAAATAAATGAAACGTTTTCATCAAAACAGGATCAGTTGCATATGTTTTAACCTTTAATTTGTGGAAATTATATATAATTATTTTCTTAATCTATGATAATTAGTACCGCCGAATGTCAATTTAAACCGACTTGTACTAGTGCATTATCTTTTACCAATGGAAAAAAGGACAGCAGATAAAAAAGGAGCTCAATACGACTGAATAAAAAACAACAGAAAAAAACACACACACACAGAGAAAAAACAAACCAACAAGCCAAAAAAACATAAAATAATAAACAACGACAAAAAACCCAGAAAACAAAACTAAAAAAAAACATAACAAAACAAAAAACTAAAAGAACCGAAAAACAAAATACACAAACGCACACACAAAATCATCAATACTAAAAAAAAAAAACATATGGCATTGCCCCCTAAAAAATCTCCAATCGAAACAATATAAAACAAGTACAAAATAACAAAAATGAAAAAAACTAATGAATAAAAGTGGTAGAAATTACATCCTTTGAATACTATTATTTTTAACCATTTCTTCAATCTTCTTTCGTATTTAATGGTTGATAAAGACACATTCAAAGTTGTGCCTTAATCTGATGAACAAAAGTGTTATAATGAAGGGCAATTTCGTTTTCAAATATGTAGCATTAATGTCGTTTACTTATAATTTCTTTAGTTTTGTTCTTCCCACTTTCGTATGACGTCATAGTCAGTAATGTGACGTTCAAATATGATGACGTTATGCTCAAACCGTCCATCAAAAATTCAAAGTACATTATCTGTATAAATAATCATTCTATTATATTTCTACTCCCTGAATAAGTGCAGTGTATGACAGTACTCCTTTTCATTTATAAAAAGGACATATATGTCCGTGTGGCAGCGGTCCTGTGGTGGACACATATGTCCGTGTGGCAGCGAGAGGGTTAATATCCATGTCTTCGCCCATACCCACCTTGTATTCCGGCCTTGATCAGACAGGAACATATATTTTCATGAGATAACTTCAAAATGTAAAATGGCAGCTGAATTTTATTTAATTATTTAAAAAAACAAATACATTTGTAATAATATAACTTTGTGCTTTCACGTAGTTTTGTAGATCTTTATTTAGACAATCAATGTCTAGTCAGAGCATATAATAAGAGAACGTATGGATTACTAGAAATCAAAACGGGAAGAAAATCGAAATCAAGAGACATGGCAAAAGAGAGAGAGAGTGAAAAAAACAAAGACACGAGACATCTACAACAACATGAAAATAATTTCTCAACATTCAGATCTAGGACACTTACAGTTTGAACTCGCATACAAATGTCAATAGTACCGGAAGGGTAAGCATATCCTGCTCCACTATACAATAGCAGTCACAACGTCGATTATTCAATCCAGGGTAACAAACGTCGCTGGCGACAACATTATTTAATTCTTAAAAGCTGTTAACTTGTATACTAAAATATAATAAATTTCATCAAATCTGATCTATTTATCTCAAATTGTCTAGTATATGATTTTATGTTTTAGAAATAGTTTTTTATTTGTACATAGCCAGACTATTTTATTGATTATTTATATTAATATTATCATTATCTTTTCACGCCATGATATAGCTGAAATATTGCTTCAATTGGCGTATTGTTAAACAGCAATCAGTCAATCAATCAATCCAGGGTAAAGTCACTACATGAAATATCAAATTCTTTAAGACGTGAAATGATATTTAAATATTTATTTGTAGGCTGGCATCACTTTTACCTCCGAAATTACACACTTGGATTTCTGTATTTCTTTACGTTTGGTGTATATGGAGTTGGATGGGTATTGGACGGTTTCTTTATGCCATCATTGGTGGAACAAAGCAACGCAGAAGATAACTACTCAACAGACCTTGAAATATTAAAGACCTACTTGATTGCAGCATCACCTTTCGGAATTCTCGGGGCTCATCAGTATTACAGTGGCCGAAAACTTTGGGGCCTGGCTTACACATTCACATTAGCTGGTTTGGGTATTTGGTGGATGATTGATTTGTTCAGAATATCAGCAATCGTGCATAGATGTAAACACTGGAGAGTTGGAGTTAATTTAAAAAAGAAATATGCAGATGACGTTTATCTAATTTGGTTTTGGTTTGGACTTATAGGTGGTCATCATTTTTATTTAAAACGTTACAAAGCTGGACTTCTTTATCTTTTTACATTTGGTTGCCTGGGTTTCGGTTGGCTGATAGATATCGTGAGAATTCCCTGGATTGTACGAGACTACAATCTTGATAGGTTATCACAAGATGACATTGTATTCAGTGACGCTTTGATGGAGTCAATGTCTGATTATGATAAACAGGTCATACAAAGAGCTATGCGACGGGCAAGGTATAGTGACGGAGAAAATGATTGTTTTGACAATGATTCAAATGATTATGATCAAATGTTTCATCAAGAAATGGATCACATACGTTCATCAATCAAATCCATAAATCGTCCAAAAAATATTGATAGCGATTATGATTTCGACAAAACAATCAGTGGAGAAAATAATGCATCCAAATTTACAACAGTAGCGATTGTTTCACAGTCAGGCGAAGCAACGGCTAATGCAGCAAAATTTAAAGACACAGGAACTCTAAAAATAGAAACACAGCGGGAATTTAGAAAAACCGTACGAAGCCAGTCATTAGTAGAATGTGTGAGGACTGGCGAATCGAATAAATCTGAAATAGTTCTCAATCCAAATTATTTGTCAAACAGTCTGAACGGAGAATATGATGACCATGAAAAATGTTCCTGTTGTCAAGACAGAAGACAAAAACATTGTGAACATATTAAAGGAACAGATAAACATAGTACAAAACCAATAAAAGTTAAAACAAGAACTAGACGCGTGTCGTTTCATTTCGGTGATATTCCAGTTGAACAATGGAATGAGGACAATAATCCCAACGTCCACATTCAATCTTTCGAAGATAATTTGCCACATGCGAATATGCAATTCAAAGAGAATTCAGTTCGTAATGACAGCCATAAAATAAAAACTTCAAACTTAGAAACAGACAACGAAATTATTGAAAATGAGCAGTTAAAATCAGACGCAGTGTTACATAAAGCTGATAACCGGAAGCGGACATTAGCTCGATCTAACACCGAAATTACATATAATAAAAACATGCAAGGTTTTCATACGGATGAACACAATGATAAAACTGCTATGGAAATAAATCGACAGACTATCGATCATTCCTCGCCAGGAGATCAACATACTAACATCGGTCGTCGAGTAAACTCAGACGTTTCTCTAGATTCAGCGGAAAAACGGAAACGAAAGTTGATGAGATCAAACACACAAATCACAACGTTATCGTGGCATGATCCCTTAGAAAATTCTGCCGTTTTGAAAAAAGATGATGAAGAAACGAAAGATGGAGATAGTTGTTCTTCTAAAGATAGTACAAATCAAAATCCACTTCCAAAAATAACAAAAATTAGATCAATCAAAAAACCGAAAACACGGATTCCAAAACCGGTTCCAAAAATGTCGTCTGCAACTACACAAACAAGTTCAACAATTCCATTGTCGCCATCGAGCCCCTCAATATTGTGTTCTGAAAATTTGGGAATAACTACAAGAAACTGTGATAGTCTTGATGAACCCGGTGTAAGTGACGAAAGCGAACACGTGTCGGCAGACGTTCTCCATATTGTATCACGTGCAACAAATGACAATGTTATTGATGATATTGAGGAAATCCCTTTTGAAAAGGACACTAGAGATAGATTATTATCATCTTCATCTTTTAAATCGATAAAAGACACTGGTATCGGCTTACAAAATGTGGCGTCTGACTTAAAACCCAGCACAAAACGTTCAATGAGCTTTCCCAGCCGACAAATCTCTATGGACAATGATGTAACGTGTTATGACAATGTACTTGTAGTGAATGATAATGATTGTGACGTCATATCTCCGACAAGACCCGGATGGATAATAGGTGATGAGATACGACGATCATCTACACCGAAGTTGGGTCTTAATCGATTAATGGAAAAGGTCCAAAAACCGCTAAGACGAGCTTCCACAAATTCTTGTGGTGCCGGATGGACTAATCAGGAAAACAAAAATCGAAAAAGAAAACTGTCGCTGATTCCCAAATTAACTCGTGCTAAATCAGGTAAGATGTTAATTAAAGTATAACAAAGGTTGTGGTAGTTTATATTATGGTTTAGTCCTATTCTTAAGAGTCTCAGCTACACTATTTCAACGTTCTGTAATAACTTTGCTTCACATAGGATATCTTATTTGGTACGTAGTTGTATTTGAATGGATTTGTCCTAACAACATAATTTCGTGTTACTAATTGGAGTTACAAATATTCATGTTAACTTAGTGTTTGTCCATTATTTTCTATTTAGGATCCTTATGGGGAAAATGGTACTGTAAATGGTGAATAAAAGGATATGGAGTAAATGCACATGAGACAAAGTCTCTACAAAAACATGGTAAAAAACAAGCAAAGGAACAACGCTTTTATTGTTGTTTTTCATCTTGAAGTCACCACGAAACCTTCAACAATGAGCTTTGCTCATACCTCATAGTAAGTTCAAGACGGCCCCTAGCACCGGTTTAAGTGGAATTTTTTGCTAACTGTCAAGCAACGCTACATCCATTTCTTCATTGGTCATGGGTGCGGGATTGTCAGCAAACATCAATTTAACTGGCAAAGTGCTCTTACAATCACTGTCATCCTTTGCCCGACAAAAGCACTAGTGTCTTAAGCTAGTGGACGATTACAACATATAGACAAACACAGGGCACTCATCAATTCGAATGTAAGAAAACTTGGCGTTATAAAATAGTGAGATGTGGGCACATAAAACAGGTGGTCAGGATTACATTTCGAAATTACAAAAATAAATGCCAAAATTTGAAAATATGAATAGTATATCCATATGAGAAATTCTCTCGCGCACAAGTACACCATAACTGATAAATATAGAGAGCATACATCTCTCGCACCGTTAACCGGGAAATTTTTGCGCTGTCTTTATTTCGCGGTAAAATGACAATATTTTAGTTCGCACAGTTTTGAATTCGCGATGCCAAATTGATGACCATTGACTTCAATAATAGATAATAGGAAAAAGAAGGGAAACGGGGAATGTGTCAAAGAGACAACGACCCAAAGGGGAGTAATAACAACTCAACACGAAAAAAAGACAGCGCAAAAATTTCCCGGTTTACAGTGCGAGAGATGTATGCTCGCGCCGTTTTATTTTCGCGCTTCCATTCCAAACGCGAAAATCGAGAAAATAAAAACTGCCGCGAAAAGTTATCAAGTAATCCTTAACATTGTTGCCCATTAAACATTTATCATTTCTGAAATTTGCTAATTTCAATAAATTGTCAAAATATGGTAATCACTTAAGCACGAAAGGGTCGGTTTGTCAAATGATCATTGAAAAATACATAAAACAAATGACAATACACCTTATAAAAGTAATCAAGAAGCCTTCGAGAAGACTTACACTGTTTTCAACCCAAAATGTGTACTATGTGGTTAGTAGTGCTCTATGGGAATTTTCAATAAAATAACGTTTGTCAAATGTTTAGGAAAAGTAGCAAATCAGCCAATTCGGTCACAAATTAACACATATAATTAGATCATACAGGGGTTACATAAAATTGTAGAAACTAGTCCAGTGTATACATACATTTACCACCTTTCTGTCAAGTAAGGATTGTGGTCACTATATATTGTAAAGTACAAGAGGGAGTTTTGAATTCACATGCTTACATCCCGACCAATATAATTTATAATTCACATCTGCTGTCGATTGGTGAATTTTCAAAATGATTATTTTTTGTTTACATGTTTGATGGTGATTGGCACACCTTTAATTCATTAAGTTTTACCGAATTTTCTCATTATGACTTATCCTTGTTACATATGAGCCTTTTCATTGGCGTCATACTATGTAAGCAATGAAAAGATATAGAGTAAATGCTCATGAGACATAGTCCCTACAAATACACGTTGAAGGAGGCCATATAACAAAGCTTTTATTGTTTTCTACATTTTGAAGTCACCATGAGGCCTTGAACGATGAATAATTAGTAATGCATGGAAATAACAACTAAAGTTAATATTAATGCGAATACGGTACATGGATATTTATAGTTTTCATAACGAGAAAGAATTGTATATCGATGGATATCAACTTGAGTTATGAATTTTCATTATATAATAAACGAGCCTTTGGCGAGTTTATTATATTTGAAATTACATAACGAGAGTTGATATTCATCGATATACAATTCTTTCGAGTTGTTAAAACTATTTCTCTTATGATGCTGTGAATATTTAGAGCCGAACTACTGTTTTTGTTTCAAATAACAACACCGTTGCTAGGTAACGTTAATCACGATCAACGAGATTTCACAGTGGTCCAATAGAAACGTCGAAAAAATAATAGCACATCACGCGTGATGTGTTATTACTTGGCGCCCGACCAATGAAATTTCTGTAAAAGCGATTCAACAAGTTCATATCTAACTCCAGCTTCAAAGTACCGCAAATTACTATTAGTGCAAGGAATAGATAATAAGCGTGCATCACAAGAGAAATTAGGATTACAACAGTCAACAGATACATCAAATAGGGAGGAGAGGAAAGATATTGAATAAAAATTCAAAAACGTAGCAATTTAGCAATAAAACTAAAACAGAGACAGCATGGTAAACATCAAACAAATGAAGAAATGAACATGAACACCACAAAACTTAGGCATCACCAGTGTGAACCTCTTACTGGACTGGAGTTATCAGCAGGTGCCCCAGAAGGGTAAGCACGATCTTCTCCACGTGTGGTATTCCTCACCCATCCACCTTAAATAATTGTTTGATAAATAATTGATAAATGTTATTTTCTATATTAATACAAAACGTCTTTTATTCTTAATTTTGATACAGACGCACAGACACCAGTAGAAATACTCGAAGAGCCAAAAAATATCGTGGACGCAATGAGACCACAGCTATTGACTTGAGATGGAGCTGAGCAATTGTGAAACCCCTATTGCAGATCAATTGACCCTTGGACACCTTCATTCGAAATGACCGACTTACATTGTATTCTATACATTTTAATTTCATGAAAAAAATTAATTTATATTCATTTGTTTATCTGATGTTATCTTTTATTAAAGCATGAAAATATCAAAGGTTTACTCAAGAATCTATGATATCATTTCACCCTGGCTAATCCTTTGCTAGCCTATAAGACAGTTGGTCAAAACTCCCCTTAAAAACTAGCTTGTTTGTAGATGCTTGCCTGTATTCCATATAAGTTACATATAACGTATAATTTTTTTTTGCTCTCCAGCTGTGTTTCACTATAATATAAATTCCATGTCATTATGTGGCACTGAAGAATCAGTTATAGACCTTTTCACGATAACTGCGGTCCTGAATTTTGCACATGCGCTCATATGCCTTTGAGTGGGTAAATTACAACGTCATAATATACGTGACGTTGTGATCAATTGTCCTACGACGTCATTTTTGCGGGAACTGTTTTTATTTTCCACTCAAAATCGCAGGACCGCAGTTATCGTGAAAGGGTCTATTAATTCATCTTAAAGCATTTTTACTCATATGTCTAAAACAACATGTAAGGTTTAATTACAAGGCAAATATAAGTGTATTTGATCTGGCACTGCTTCATTTCATCTGCAAAACTACGAAATCCAACAATGTATTGGTGGTGGTATTTTTCACCCATTTTTAAAAATTTTTCCAGTGGTCGCATAATTTTCATTTCAGTATAATCATATTCCTTCCTCTATTAGTAACAAATTCTTCAATGCCCCAAGTAAGTCGAGTGTTAAATAATCCTTTATCTCCCTTGGGTACCTAAGCTTCATAAGAATCCATACAAACAGAGATTCATTGCAGTATATGACAGATGCACCACTAAGCCCCTTTCCAAACCTCCTTCCGCTTTATTGACTGCAGTTGGAAATGGTCTGAAGACCTGCGAAAAAGCCTAATTTGTTAAAAACTAAGGAGTATCTCCCTCATACAAAGCTCTGTCCTTGGCTGATTTTGGCTTTACTTATAGATCATATTGGTTATTTGTTCTCTATCAGTTCTTAAACATCTATGAGTTTATGGTCCTCCAAACGTTTAGATTTCATCTGCACTGAAGAGACATTAGTTGTCGAAATGCGTATATGCATAATTTGAATTCACAGTAACTTCGGTATTTAGTCATTTGTTACCACTGGGTCAAAGCCACTACTAGTGGACTGTTAGTCCCCGAGCGTATTCACCAGTTCAGTTGTCAGTATTTCGGTGCTGACCCGAAAGACTTACCTTACAATATCTAGTTTTTTTGTAAATTTCGTTGAAACTAAGGAGTATCTCCCTCGTGCAAAGCTTTGTCCTTTTCTGATTTTGGCTTAACATTTATATCATATTGGTTATTTGTTCTCTATCAGTTTTTAAACATCTTTGAGTAACTTCTGTATTTAGTCATTCTACGACCAGCGCGAATCAGATAGGGATTCTTGAAAACTCCAAAGATCTCATTGAACAGCTCTCTTCAAACAGTCTATAATACTGTAATAACATTCAAAATTTTGATGTTGTACTCTTTATACAACCCTTCCACATTATAAACTTAAAACAGAAATTTCCGATCTGATACATCCATGTTTCTGTACCAAAAACGTAGGACGAAGGTATTCGTATTTGGTAGTAGGAAAAGATAGGACCCAACTGAGTCAAACAAGAAATACAGTGAAAATGACGTGATAAAGATGCTTGAATTTTTTATCACTAACATTTTTGTTGAATGTGTGAATGTTTTAACAAAGTATAGCGATTATTGTCCGCTACTTTTAGCTGACCTTTCCTTTACCTAAATGAAGCAAAGTTTTTACGAGAGCTTATAAAACAGAAACAAAAACAAGTGGCCCAGACTTTTCATTACAGCATCAGATATATAGATGTAATTTCTTTTAATAACCCAAGATTTACATAAGATTTACATCGAATCTACACCCAGTGAACTTGGAATTAAAGAGACAATCGATACAACCAATTCTGCAATAACCCTTTGTAATATATTAATGAACATGGACGTCTGAAGTCTAGGTTATATGACAAACGTGATTATTTTGACTTCCCACTTTTTCCCTTTTTCAGTAGCAATATACCTACATTCTTTACCTCCCCAGCATATGGAGAGTACACTTTACAATTAATTCGTCACTGTAGAGCTTGTAGTTCATACAATGACTTTGTGGCAAGAGCAAAAGCACTGTCACAAAAACTGTCAGTGATATGTTCAGCCGTTGTTACTTTCGTCCGTTCAGAAATTATATGGCCGTCACCACGACATCATAGATGGATATGAAATATCGGTGGCACAAACGAAAACGGACATTTTCATCCTGATTCACGACTTCCTGGATTTGACATTACCGATTCTGACTTTACCCTGGATTTATCTACTGACAGTGTTGCGGGTACAAGAGCAGGACATGCTTACCCTTCCGGAGCACAAGATGTCACTCTGGTTTTTTTTTAGAGTTCACACTGTTAGTGTTTAAGTTTTTAGTGTTGTATTTGTAGTGTTTATGTGTTTTGTAGGTGAATAGTGTCTTTGGTCTTCGTCTCTTTGCATTCTTTCTTTTGCCTTGTCTCTGGTCTTTGATTTATGTAATCTTGTCCTTTGTTCCTTTGGTATTCTACTGCCGGAAAAATTCGAATATAAAAGCCCAGCCCACGGTTAAATGACAATAACATTATACCTGTCTTGAATTATTCGGGTATATGTTTATTGTCATTCAACCATGGGCTGGGCCTTTATATTCGTAAATTTAACCCCTCGCTAACGCTTTGGATTAAATTCAAATATAAAGGCCCGGGCCATGGTAAAATGACAATAGCCATATACCCGCCATGAATTATTTCTTCAACAACAAAAAAAACTAAAGTACTGACAGCGCAAACTTCAATAAAACCGGGAGTGGCATCGGTTGCCCCAGATGGGTAAGCAATTCCTGCTCCGATAGCAGCACCCGTCAAACTATCACTGAGTTAAGCCAGTGTCAGAGCGTTAGCGAGGGTTTAAAAAGTTACGAATGTAAATGCCTAGCTCTTGGTTAAATGATACTTACAATGTGCCTGCCATGCATTATGACAGAAAATGGAATTTTCCGTTCTGAAGCGACCTAAGAGAAGACAGATTTATCGACTCCATTGACGTCTGTGTCTATGACGTTACAATACAAAATCTGTCGCTTTCAAACAAATGCAAGTTCAAAGTCCGAATCGAAAACAAAACACTACATAATTTTGTGGTTGAATGGCAAGATTTAGTTCAAAAATGAACTTAACCTTTTTTCCTTCATACACGAAAACCGATAATATTGCAAACATTGTTGTTTTGTATCCCTTTTACTCTTATACCGATACAATTCGCGCATGTGCGAAGCATAAGGTTACATGTATCGAGTATTATTCTGGTTGACAATGTACAAGAGCCATCTTAGAATTGACATTGAATACTGAAAAATTTTAGGTTTGTCTACGTTAGTGATGTTTGTGCTACCGATTTGTCCTTGTGAAAGTTTGAACACGATAGAGATTTACAAAAGTTTTTTTTTCTTTTTTTATTATACTTTGGTACTGTGTAATACGAACCATAGGATTTTGAATTAAGATTTTGTGAGGGTGCGAAGCTCCCGAAATGAAATCTGGATTATATGATAAGATGGAAATGAGATATAATAATGCATTGACCTTCAATTTCAAATAAACAACAGCTCTTTAAAGAAATAAAACACCCTTAAAACGACTAATAGATACTTCCAGGTAGGGCTCTGTCTGTGCATGCGGACAGGTAACCTTGTAAATCTCCGACTCAATGCTCTGACTTTCAATGAGGCTAAATCAAGCACATTTTTTCCATATAATTTGTGTTTATTGATATCTTTGAAAACTGATATATAGTAAACTCGATTGAACATGAACCAAAAACACTTAAAGCCATAATGTGTCCTTTACAGATACTCCATATATTATGATGAACATATCAAAAAAGCAAGACATTATCAAGATGCAAAATCTTTAGTGTATAAAAAAACAAATCAATTAGTCTGTTTGTAAGTAACATCACACCTATACTGTCACATTGCATAAGAATATCCCCTCCGATCCATCTTCCAAGACGGAGAAAAAGCAATCCTGAATACTCCAGCGCTGAGTTACATGTAAACAAGTTTACAGTCCATAAATAACATCGGCTTTCGGCACAAGTCCATGAAAACATCGCAAGAATCCATGAGCAATAAATGGTATATATATAATAATGCATGTTTAAAGCCGATCAACGTACCAATTGAAGAATTTATCAACAAACCTGTTGGCTTCTTCTGTTCTGTAATAAAATCTTTTGAAAGTTGCAGAATTTGACCAATCTGCCATACACATAATGTCTTCTTTACTAAGAAAATTCTTAGCGGCTTTACTAGTTGATGCCATACGACATGAATGTGCTTGAAACTCATTTACATTTACTCCAGATTCTTTCATACTGTATTTAATCCAATTGCTGATAGTTTGAGGTCATAAACCCTTAAAAGTTTTCTAGAACGAAGCAAGGGGTCCGCTTTAGATTTAGAAACAGGTCTAACGTTTAATGTTTGTTTTTCATATTCTGAAATGCAGGCTACAACACAAAGTTATTTGTTGTGAAAGCTAGAGTACAAAACTGTT
Organism: Modiolus philippinarum; assembly: GCA_002080025.1. Lineage (NCBI taxonomy): Eukaryota > Metazoa > Mollusca > Bivalvia > Mytilida > Modiolidae > Modiolus > Modiolus philippinarum. The sequence continues at coordinate 125,746 of MJUU01047476.1, read as the reverse complement.
TTACTCTGACAATCCCTTGGGGTCTTTGATAAACCCGGAAGTACAAGTTTGATGGTTTTATTTTCTTTTAACATGAAACGCAAGTCCAATCTTGCAATCTCGAGAGACTTGTTTTGGTGCAGCAAGAGCCAGCAAAATAGCTTTTTTCCCAAGCAAGCAGAGTGTTTTTTTATTTGCAGATAACTTAGACAAGTATTTTAACACTAAAACTAAATCCCATGAAAACTGGTTTTTGGTTGAGGGGGGTTTTCTGTAGAATGCCCTTAAAAAGTTGTTTGACTAAAGGTGTCTTACCAACAGGCACTCCATAAACATAAAGAAGTACTGAAGAAATTGCAGACCTGTGAACATTAATGGTTCTGTACTGCTATCACTCATTAAACATCCAGGCAAGAAAATTCATTATAGAGGCAAGAGATGCTGAAAAGGGGTCAATTTCGCTCTTGATACACCAGCCATGCCATTTCTTCCAGTCACAATCGTAAGAGGACCTTCCAACCTACCAGACTGAGAGTGGAGTTCTGAATTAGAGGATGGGGTTCGTTTGTTAGAGACATCAGAGACGTCCGATTCAATGGTATCAATACAGGGAAATCCACCGATATTTGAATCAGTGTAGGGTACCAAGCTTGTGATTGCCATGTAGGGGTCACAATTACTGTTTGGCTCTTTTCTACCCGTATTTTCGCTAAGCAGATCCCTATGAGACAGAGAGTTGGGAACGCATTACCCCATTATTTCCTCCGAAGATTGGAGGAGTGCATCTGTAGCTGTTGCATATGGATCTGGCTTCCAACTGAAGTATGTGTTAAGTTGTGCATTGGACTTGTCTGCAAATAGATCTACTTTGCACTGACTTAACAATGACATTAGGCCCTTGAATATGCCTGGATTTAACTTCCAACTGCTTTTGTCCGAAAAATTTCTGCTTTCCCAATCGGCTGTTTGATTCAGGTACCCTGGCAAATACTCTGCCGTTACTGTTCAGTTCCTCTGGAAGCACCTTTCCCAAAGTTGGGTTATTAAATGTACAAGAGGTTTTGACACGGTAACCGTTACTTTGCTGATATAGGCTATTGCTGTCTTGTTGTCTAATAGGAGGAGAACGACTGCAGACCCAGAAAAGCAGCTTTTCAACTCTAAATGATTTATGTGAACATTTTTCTCGTGATCTAACCACCCCCTCCTATTTTGACACCTTGAAAATTTGAGCCCCAGCCGGTCAGGCATGAGTCTGGCGGAATTATAATTTGGGGTTCTGGATTTACCAGTGCTTTGCCATTCCAGCATTTCAATTTTGTAATCCAACAAGTCAATTCGTCCTTGGTCTCCTGATCTAGATTCACTTTATCATCGTAATGATATCCCACATGAAGAGCTTTGGTTTTTTTTTAGTTTCTGTAGACTGCAATAATGCAGAAGCTCGGGGAGTACAGCTTGATTGGTAGCTGTCAACTGACCTATAATTTTGACCAAGTTTCTTACAGAAACATTCCCTGCCTTCAGCAAGCCCATGCAACTCGTTATGATTTTCAAGATTTTGTCTTTTGGGAGAGACAAGGTAAGCGCATTTGAGTCTACTGTGTACCCCATAAATTCCATTGTCTGGGCTTGGTGAAATATTGACTATTCTGTATTGATCAGGAAGCCTAAGCCTTGTAACAGAGTTACAACTGTTTACAAGTCTGATATTATGTCTATTCTCGACTGGTTCAGAATTAAGATATCGTTCAAATCTATTATCAGACGAATTCCCAACCTTCGTAACAGAGCAACAGGGATCTTAAGTATCTTTTTGAAAAATGATGGGGGAGGCAATTTCGATTCGATTCCGAAGGGAAGAGACCGAATTTCCATAACTTCCCCCTTCCAGAAAAACCTAGATATTTTTTGTGCTGTTCAGATAGCCAAGGTCAGATAAGCCGATTTCAAATCCTGTTATATCATCCTGTCCCCTTTTATTAACATGTTTTTAACAAATGAATTCCCTCCATTTTGAAATTCTTGTACCGTAAGAGTTGGTTCACCCCTTTAAATTTATTACTGGATTCAATTCGACTCCTTTTGTGGGGAAAAGAAATATGTTGCTTATAATAGAATATTTCGTGTACTCGGCCTGAGTTATAGCATTCTTCTCTAAAAGACCCAGAATTGACTGATATATTAACAGTTGACTCTCCTTGTTGAAGATTGTAGGGTTTGGCATCTTGTTTGGATAGGGGTCGAAACGAAACCTCGTTCTATTCCCTTTATTGACTGAAAAATCCATTTGTCTTGGGTAATTGTTTTCCTTATTCCTAATAAAATGACAAACCCGACCTCCTAATGGGATATTCGGAGAGATTATTTCTTTAAAAGGAAAAGACACGTTTGACGGGCTTGCATCTATATTCATACTGACCTGATTCGCACTGCATCAGGCTTCCCCTTGTTCTTGTCCTGGAAGCTCTCCCTAGGAGTTCGACTAGGTGTAAGAAAACTCGGTGGTGGGTTGAAAAGCTGAACAGTTGCCATAAGACAGAAAAAATAAACTTTCCTGCGACAAAATAAACGTCTTAACTGTAAACGAGCTGAATTGAAGGACAGAGTATTGAATCGGAGATTTACAAGGTTACATGTCCGCATGAGCAGACAGGGATCTACCTGGGAGGATCTATTAGTTGTTTTAGGGGTGTTTATTTTCTTTAAAGAGCTCTTGTTTATTTGAATTTGAAGACCAATGCATTATTATATCTCACTGAAATCTTAGAAATATAATTTTTTTTATCTAAGGGTTAGAAAAGGTCATTTTTTGATCAACTACTAAACAGATCTTTCAAAACAATAAAAATGACTCACTGATAGTGTGACTGGTGTCGTTAGCTAGGCATGACACGCTTACCCTTCTGTAGCACCTGACTCCCGATTTTCATGGAAGTTCACATTTTTAGTGTCTTAGTTCTTGGTGGCGTCTTTTAATTTCCGTGTATTATGGCTGCCTCTAGTCCTTGTTTTGTTTTTTTTCTGTGTTCCCGTTTTTGCCATGTCTATGGTTTGACTTTTGTAATTATCGCATTCCCTGTTCCTTTGGTATTCTACCGCCGTTGTTTTAAATCTCTGATTGGTTGAACTGATGGTTGGGCAACTCCATTACGATAATTTCTCAAATATGGATAATGGAATTTGAACATTTTAAACTTCACGGTAAACCTTGAATTTTAAAAAAAAATATGAAAATTTCACTCGACTTGAGAAATTAACGCAATAAACGGTAAAAATGTTTACTACATTATATTTATATTTTTAACTACAGCGTTGCAAAATATCCCCGTCGTGGACCTCAAAATTTAACACAGAGAAGCATATGTACATATTTAGTCGATCATAGAGATAGACAAGATTTGGAGACAAAAATATTTTTCTCAATTAATATGCAGTTATTTTCAAATAATCATTCTTTTATTTTGCATTTTTATGGATTGCTTCAATCCAAATTTAAAGAAATATCGACAAACCAGTTTGCCACTTTGTCACAACGCCGCACTTCAATATGTCACGTGGTCAACTTCATAACATCTATTACAAATATTATATCTGCTTGTCCTACATTCCAAGGCACAATTGAAAGATGCGTGTTTTTCAGCGTAACAAGGGTTTTCAAATAAGGATTACATGTATATTCCAATTGCACGTTTCTAAATATGGATTATATTCCCGGTAAAGAATTCATAATTACTTTTGTGAATGTAGGCTAACTGATGAATTAATTAATTTGTGTATTTCATGTCAAACTTTGTTTGCGGGGGATATAAAAATGCATTATCAATACTTTCTCTAATTCTTGTTCAAAATAAATACTTCCCAAATAATGTTAGATGAGGTTAATAATCAACATGTTTAGAAATTAATCTCACTTGCTGATTGGTCAATCAGTGTCAGTTTCTAGAAATAGTGCAACCGGATGTTGATGAAATTAACACCTGCATCATTGTCTAGCGAACTGGTTTTTGCATTTTTATGACTAAGATACCTCAATTTATTGATAATATGACATTTTTATCAAAAATATTACACTTAACACCCCTTCCAATGAAAGGCGCAATGATACACATAGCAACGATGATAGCAACAAAATGGCGGCATACTTGAGACTTCAGACGACGGAGATCGCAGTACGTCAAATAAATTGAGTAGGAATTAGAGAAAAAATCTCTAACATTGCTTTCAGGTTTATTACGATAATTTCTCACATCGATAGTTAAATTTTCACATTTTATAGTTCTCGGATAAACCTCGAACTTTAAAATGTGAAAATTTAACTATCTCGATGTGAGAAATATACGTAATAAAGTGGAAACAATGTTAGAGACTATATGTAATCAATGGTTTATTCTTTTTTATCAATGAGGTATGTTATTATTTTTGGATCAATGTTTGCACAAATAATTGGAGGAGAACGACTGCAGACCCAGAAAAGCAGCTTTTCAACTCTAAATGATTTATGTGAACATTTTTCTCGTGATCTAACCACCCCCTCCTATTTTGACACCTTGAAAATTTGAGCCCCAGCCGGTCAGGCATGAGTCTGGCGGAATTATAATTTGGGGTTCTGGATTTACCAGTGCTTTGCCATTCCAGCATTCCAATTTTGTAATCCAACAAGTCAATTCGTCCTTGGTCTCCTGATCTAGATTCACTTTATCATCGTAATGATATCCCACATGAAGAGCTTTGGTTTTTTTTTTTAGTTTCTGTAGACTGCAATAATGCAGAAGCTCGGGAAGTACAGCTTGATTGGTAGCTGTCAACTGACCTATAATTTTGACCAAGTTTCTTACAGAAACATTCCCTGCCTTCAGCAAGCCCATGCAACTCGTTATGATTTTCAAGATTTTGTCTTTTGGGAGAGACAAGGTAAGCGCATTTGAGTCTACTGTGTACCCCATAAATTCCATTGTCTGGGCTTGGTGAAATATTGACTATTCTGTATTGATCAGGAAGCCTAAGCCTTGTAACAGAGTTACAACTGTTTACAAGTCTGATATTATGTCTATTCTCGACTGGTTCAGAATTAAGATATCGTTCAAATCTATTATCAGACGAATTCCCAACCTTCGTAACAGAGCAACAGGGATCTTAAGTATCTTTTTGAAAAATGATGGGGGAGGCAATTTCGATTCGATTCCGAAGGGAAGAGACCGAATTTCCATAACTTCCCCCTTCCAGAAAAACCTAGATATTTTTTGTGCTGTTCAGATAGCCAAGGTCAGATAAGCCGATTTCAAATCCTGTTATATCATCCTGTCCCCTTTTATTAACATGTTTTTAACAAATGAATTCCCTCCATTTTGAAATTCTTGTACCGTAAGAGTTGGTTCACCCCTTTAAATTTATTACTGGATTCAATTCGACTCCTTTTGTGGGGAAAAGAAATATGTTGCTTATAATAGAATATTTCGTGTACTCGGCCTGAGTTATAGCATTCTTCTCTAAAAGACCCAGAATTGACTGATATATTAACAGTTGACTCTCCTTGTTGAAGATTGTAGGGTTTGGCATCTTGTTTGGATAGGGGTCGAAACGAAACCTAGTTCTATTCCCTTTATTGACTGAAAAATCCATTTGTCTTGGGTAATTGTTTTCCTTATTCCTAATAAAATGACAAACCCGACCTCCTAATGGGATATTCGGAGACATTATTTCTTTAAAAGGAAACGACACGTTTGACGGACTTGCATCTATATTCATACTGACCTGATTCGACCTGCATCAGGCTTCCCCTTGTTCTTGTCCTGGAAGCTCGAAGTCTTGTTCTGCCTGTTCTGTAATCCTGAGTTTGACTGTAAGGGCCTCCCTCTTTGGACTGGTAGGTCTTATCTCTGGCCTGCAAACTGGTGGTCGTTTGCAGGCCTGTTCTAAAAAAACTTATTGTCATTTCTGTTAGGATTTTGTATCCATAACCTTTCCTACTAAGCTGTTTACCTTTAGTCTTATTGTAAAAGGGAACAAGCAATGCTTTGAGCTCATTATCATCCTTACTCTCATTGGCTAGGAACTTAAGAAATGTACGTCCAAATAATTGTCTCTTTGTTTTGGATAATACCTTCTTGTCCATCTTTTCAGATAATAAATCAACATTGTCTGGCAAAGTACCGCCTAAAATTGCCATTCTTCTCTCATTATTGTAAATATAATGTGCATTGCCTGTCAGAACCATAGCACGCTGAACTAAACTAATAACGTCAGAGGGATCCATACCCTCACCTAACTCCTTGATGCGCTCTGCTTCTGTCCACAAAAGAGATAATGGACCTAAAGAGTTTTAAATTCTCAGCTGACCATTAACTTTACAGGCCTCAAGTTTACCGTCCCATTTTGACCCTCTAAAGTAGTTTTTCCTGAAAAAAAAAAACGATCTACTCCTAAACCTTTTGAGTATTTAGATTCTGGTACAGGCAAATTTTTTGTCATATCTTGCCTAGTCGTCTTATCTCTGCCCTTTGTTGCGAATTGTACCAAATATTTTGTGACATGTTTCGGTATTTTAGCTTAATACCTTTAGATATACAGGTTTTCATTATCTGAACTACTATCAGAGTCACTAGAGCTTCTCGAAGAATCTTTGCCACTAGATTCTGAAGAAACAGAATCCCCTGTTTTGTAGGTGAAGCGGTAGTCGACTTCCGCTTTCGTTTTGGTATCATTTCCCCATCAGACCACCGTCTTCTCATATCGTCCTCTGTGTGGTCTATAATGGACATTTCACCAGAAACCTCTGCTTCTTGCCAATTTCTATCTCTTGAAGGGTCCACAGACCCAACTACTGAATGGTCATTGCGACCAGTACCCTCCGTCATTCGTCCTGATAATTGACCTCAACAGCTGGTTGTTGGCTCTCCCTAGGAGTTCGACTAGGTGTAAGAAAACTCGGTGGTGGGTTGAAAAGCTGAACAGTTGCCATAAGACAGAAAAAATAAACTTTCCTGCCGCAAAATAAACGTCTTAACTGTAAACGAGCTGAATTGAAGGACAGAGTATTGAATCGGAGATTTACAAGGTTACATGTCCGCATGAGCAGACAGGGATCTACCTGGGAGGATCTATTAGTTGTTTTAGGGGTGTTTATTTTCTTTAAAGAGCTCTTGTTTATTTGAATTTGAAGACCAATGCATTATTATATCTCACTGAAATCTTAGAAATATAATTTTTTTTATCTAAGGGTTAGAAAAGGTCATTTTTTGATCAACTACTAAACAGATCTTTCAAAACAATAAAAATGACTCACTGATAGTGTGACTGGTGTCGTTAGCTAGGCATGACACGCTTACCCTTCTGTAGCACCTGACTCCCGATTTTCATGGAAGTTCACATTTTTAGTGTCTTAGTTCCTGGTGGCGTCTTTTAATTTCCGTGTATTATGGCTGCCTCTAGTCCTTGTTTTGTTTTTTTCTGTGTTCCCGTTTTTGATATGTCTATGGTTTGACTTTTGTAATTATCGCATTCCCTGTTCCTTTGGTATTCTACCGCCGTTGTTTTAAATCTCTGATTGGTTGAACTGATGGTTGGGCAACTCTATTACGATAATTTCTCAAATATGGATAATGGAATTTGAACATTTTAAACTTCACGGTAAACCTTGAATTTAAAAAAAAATATGAAAATTTCACTCGACTTGAGAAATTAACGCAATAAACGGTAAAAATGTTTACTACATTATATTTATATTTTTAACTACAGCGTTGCAAAATATCCCCGTCGTGGACCTCAAAATGTAACACAGAGAAGCATATGTACATATTTAGTCGATCATAGAGATAGACAAGATTTGGAGACAAAAATATTTTTCTCAATTAATATGCAGTTATTTTCAAATAATCATTCTTTTATTTTGCATTTTTATGGATTGCTTCAATCCAAATTTAAAGAAATATCGACAAACCAGTTTGCCACTTTGTCACAACGCCGCACTTCAATATGTCACGTGGTCAACTTCATAACATCTATTACAAATATTATATCTGCTTGTCCTACATTCCAAGGCACAATTGAAAGATGCGTGTTTTTCAGCGTAACAAGGGTTTTCAAATAAGGATTACATGTATATTCCAATTGCACGTTTCTAAACATGGATTATATTCCCGGTAAAGAATTCATAATTACTTTTGTGAATGTAGGCTAACTGATGAATTAATTAATTTGTGTATTTCATGTCAAACTTTGTTTGCGGGGGATATAAAAATGCATTATCAATGCATTATGTCCGAAAAATAGGCTAACTGATGAATTAATTAATTTGTGTATTTCATGTCAAACTTTGTTTGCGGGGGATATAAAAATGCATTATCAATGCATTATGTCCGAAAAATAGGCTAACTGATGAATTAATTAATTTGTATATTTCATGTCAAACTTTGTTTGCGGGGGATATAAAAATGCATTATCAATACTTTCTCTAATTCTTGTTCAAAATAAATACTTCCCAAATAATGTTAGATGAGGTTAATAATCAACATGTTTAGAAATTAATCTCACTTGCTGATTGGTCAATCAGTGTCAGTTTCTAGAAATAGTGCAACCGGATGTTGATGAAATTAACACCTGCATCATTGTCTAGCGAACTGGTTTTTGCATTTTTATGACTAAGATATCTCAATTTATTGATAATATGACATTTTTATCAAAACTATTACACTTAACACCCCTTCCAATGAAAGGCGCAATGATACACATAGCAACGATGATAGCAACAAAATGGCGGCATACTTGAGACTTCAGACAACGGAGATCGCAGTACGTCAAATAAATTGAGTAGGAATTAGAGAAAAAATCTCTAACATTGTTTTCAGGTTTATTACGATAATTTCTCACATCTCGATAGTTAAATTTTCACATTTTAAAGTTCTCGGATAAACCTCGAACTTTAAAATGTGAAAATTTAACTATCTCGATGTGAGAAATATACGTAATGTTAGAGACTATATGTAATCAATGGTTTATTCTTTTTTATCAATGAGGTATGTTATTATTTTTGGATCAATGTTTGCACAAATAATACAAATTGATTGTCGCAGTTTACTGTCCCTAAAATGCGCTTGAAGGATTCCAAATGTAGAACTGAAAACAAGTATTAGTATAAGTATATTAGAAGGGGCGGACAGGGTTAAGGGAGACCGGGAGAAAGGAGAAAGACACCCCCTGTCCACGCCCTCATATTAAGAGGTATTAAGCTTTTTGCACACCATGAAAATTTATTCGTAGGTTCATTTTTTTATCGCTACTGTAGCTTAACAAAATTCAGCCGACCCGAGGCAAGTTGTTTATTCCGATAATACGGAAGCAAGAGAAAAAGAAATCGATCCGAAGTCTATTCGCTATTTGCATGATTTGTGTAAAATATTTTCGCGTGTATATTTCTTATTTTTAGATAATTATTTCCAGCATAACAAATGGGGGTAATCACAAAATTACCGAACAGAATGGTCAAGAGCCGATGTCATTGAGACAAAAAGACAAATCAGATGGAAACCACCGGCAAAGGAGAAGGAGTTGGGTGTTCAGCAGAAGTGAAAGGGAAACCAAGAAAAGCTTCAGTGAATGTGTAGATAAATCGCACTGTACTGATGTTACGTTTGTTACATTATAAACGTAAAGAAAAGCCAGGGACTACTATGATTTCCGATTGTTGAAAAGCATGCGATAATCTGGACCAAGAATGATACAAACAGTTGACAGTTAATCAATGAAAAATAACTGAAAGTATCTTGAAAGCCCTGACACAATATTTGCCAAAGAACGAAATATTTAATTGATTCATGATCAACTTATCCTTTTCTTTCTTTTCTGGAATTGATAAAGAAGGTTTACACCACTGACATTAAAAGACTGAAATTACCACAGACAACCAAGAATAAAAAATACAAAGTGACAATGAAAAATTACCTCTAGGTCTCATCGATCTTACTAATCTGGATAGAAGCCTTAATGACTTTTAGTAACAGTAAGTAATAACTTAGTAAATATCGAAGTTATTTATTATAAATTTTAATTTTCATTTCGTGGATTCCAAAGCCTCAAACGCAGCCGGCAGTGCATTGGCTTGCTGTATTTACTGTGTTTAAGTAACTATCCCTGCTCCGAGATTCTCAAAATACCATTTAACAAAAATCAAAGCGCGAACCAAAATAGCGGATACCAACGCCAATTTTTGTTTTTGTTTTGTTTTGTTTTTGTTTTGTTTTTTTTTCTCGTTCAAACATAGCAATGTAATCAGGGTTCATGAGACATGCATGTAATTATTATAAGATAAAACTTCCGGAGAACGGAAAAGTAGATTCTACTCTAAAAATTTTACATGTCCATCCTTTAAACATATGAATTTCTGATGTTGTCAGAAACAACCAGTCATATTTTTTTTTAATTTTCTTTGGCATTGACTTAGAACTTGTTTAAAATGTTTCGACAAGGTTTAAGCATATTGTAAAAATATTAAATTATGACACGCACCCTGTCACCATGAATTATGCATAAGGTTTTTAAATACTTTTGGAATCAAATTTACTCAGTATTTGTGCTAGAAGAATATGTTAATCAATTCGTAAAGGCCTTGCTGAATTCATCGACGAAATACTGTCGTGTTTTAATATTATTTAACAGTGACTTTTATTTACTGTGACTTTAAGATCATTTGAAATTTATGTATTTTTTGTAAAAATTTATTGCTACTTAATTTAATTCGAATCTTGTGCGGGAATTCAAGTATTGCAATTTTTTAATATACTCTAATCGTTTACAAACACCTTTCTCTCCACCTATTCTTGCTTGAAGGCCGGTGTAAGGTTGAATTTTGACCCCGTTGAAAATTGACCTTTCGGTCGTTTTTCAACGTTGAAAATTGATCCCAAACCCATTGAATTTTGACCAATTCCATTGAATTCTGATCTTTTTCATTAAATACTGACTTAGAATCGGGTCATTTTTTAACGCTCTAAAAATTATATGTAAACAGATTTAAGCTTTTGTTCAAGTCAAGATCTGAGATACTAGAACAGTGAATGCGTCTTGGGTAGTCATGAGGTTCATGATAACAAAAAGGTCACTTCGACCCACATTTTATGCATAAATTACTCAGGAAAAATTAGAGTTGAAGTCAAGATCTGAGATACTAAAGCAGGTAGAGGAAAAGTCTTTGTCAGTGGAAGCATGTTGAAGAGTCACAAGGATCTTTATAAAAATTATGTCATCTAAACCTATATTTCATGCACAAAAAACAAAACAAAAAACAAAACAAAAAAAACAAAAACAAAAACAAAAACAAAAAAAAAACGTGAAAACTGGTGCATAACATCGTTTAAATATACACAATAAAAAATTGACGGGTGTTCCATGGAACAGTTGTGTCGCCTGCAATAGAGAAGAGCCATTTTTGGCGCAGTAAGATAAAACATATCTTGCAAATTTGTTTAGTATATCAATTATATCTTTTGAAGGATTTATTAAGATTATCAAACTGAATAAACAAAAGAGCTATTTTGGCTTGGCGAACAAAATTTAAAGTATGATGTGCATAACCAGATCTGATAAACAACATATACTGAAAGTTTAGTTGGAATCTGACTTATACTTATGATGGAGTTGTGATTTGACAAACGATATTAACAAATGAGCTATTCCGTAAAAAAAGCTCTTAGATATGAAAAACCAAAATTTTTAGTATCAAGTGCATAACTACATCAAGCGAACGATATATCCTGAGCGTTTGGTTAGAATCGGACCAGCAATTTTGAAGGAGTCGCTGATATATACATAAAAAACGACAGACGATACATGGCGACCAGGACGACAACTTAAGACGACGGATATAGTAATCCCTATGTGCCGATTCTGCTAACAGCAGGCGACACAAAACGCAGGTGGCTCTCAAGAGTCTGCATCGCGCACCTGGACCATGGCTGATAAGAACAGTCAATACAACCTCTATATGTTAAAGAGTCTCATTTTCAGACTATGTTAAGAAACGTTTATGTTAAAGGATCCAATGTTAAATTATTATCCCCGTACTTTCGAAGAAAGTTCGGGGATAATGTTATACCCTCCGTCTGTCCGTCCGTCCGTCCATCTGTCCGTCCGTCCATCACACTTTTCTTGTGACTCAAACTCCTCCTACATTTTTGGATTTAGGGATTTAATTTTGTTGTAGAATTGTTGCATATAGTCTGCAGATGCGCAATAAGCTTTCGGATTTTCGATATTGGTCTTGGTGCAAACAAGAGGCCCCATGATGTCAATTTTTACACATGTGGCATGTGACACAAACTCCTCCTACATTTATGGATTTAGGGATTTAATTTTGTTATAGAATTGTTGCATATAGTCTGTAGATGCGCAATAAGCTTTCGGATTTTTGATATTGGTCTTGGTGCAAACAAGAGGCCCAATGATGTCAATTTTAACAAAGACCCAAAGATGTGGATGAGACACATGTGGCATGTGACGCAAACTCCTCCTACATTTTTGGATTTAGGGATAAAATCTTTATGCAGAATTGTTGCATATAGTCTAAAGATTTACAATAAGCTTTTAGAATTTTGGTTCCGGTTCCAACTTTAGTAAATTTCCTGAAAATGTCAAGGACACATATTTTTCATAAATTTGGGCATATTATCTTATATTCTGACAAGTGTTTGGTAAAAAACAAAATTCTGAAAACTTAGGATTCTGAAAGGCGGTTCCAATTTTGGTTAATTTCCTGAAAGTCTCAAAGACCACTTATTCTTTGGAATTCTACCTAGCAAACATACTTAAAATGTTTGTGTAGTTTAGGACGAACATTTTCATAAATGGGATTTCAAAAATATTTGATTCCGATTTTGGTAAATTTCTTGAAAGTCTCAAAGACCTCTTATTTTTTGGAATTCTACCTAGCAACCATACTTAAAATGTTTGTGTAGTTTAGGACGAACGTTTTCATAAATTAGATTTCAAAAATATTTTATTCCTATTTTGGTAAATTTCCTGAAAGTCTCAAAGACCACTTATTTTTTGAAATTCTACCTAGCAACCATACTTAAAATGTTTATGTAGTTTAGGACAAACATTTTCATAAATTGGATTTCAAAAATATTTGATTCCAATTTTGGTGAATTTCCTGAAAGTCTCAAAGACCACTTATTTTTTGGAATTCCACCTAGCAACCATACTTAAAATATTTGTGCAGTTTAGGACGAACGTTGTCATAAATTGGATTTCAAAAGTATTTGATTGCAATTTTGGTAAATTTCCTGAAAGTCTCAAAGACCACTTATTTTTTGGAATTCTACCTAGCAACCATACTTAAAATGTTTGTTTAGTTTAGGAAAAACATTTTCATTAACTGGATTTCAAAAATATTGATTCCAATCTTGGTAAATTTCCTGAAAGTCTCAAAGATCACTTATTTTTTGGAATTCTACTTAGCAACCATATATATCCTTGAATTCTTTTAGTAACAATAATGACTATCAATAGATAGATTAAAAAAATAATTAAAAAAAAATTATGCCCAGGGTGTATAAGAACTGTTTTCTGTGTCAAACAGGGAGTGCGGGGATAGCTGTCGTTTCCGACAACATCTAGTTTTCTCTATTCTGGCCATCATCTTGAATAATGAGCGGATTCGCACTTCTGCAGGACACAATTTAAAATTGAAATAGTTGTTAAGTTCATCTCAAAATGGCATAAATGGTTTTAGAAGAGATTATTATTGATAGCAGTCCTTCCCCAATAGTGTCCATCTTGGATAATAGTGCAGACCTGCAGGACACAAAGTTTGAAGGGAGCTCTCTATTATACATTGTGAATAAGTTTGGTTCTAACTAGTTGTTTCCGTTGAAAAGATCTTTGAATTTGCTTTCCATAGAGTTCAATGTTAAATAATGGCGGTCATGTTGGATGACAATACTCAAGACAGATATTGCATTCATAAGAATATTTCATGCAAAATGTTGTTCCAATCCATTCAGTTGATCTCTAGAAAAGATTCTTTAAAGAAAAAGATGGACGGAGAGAAGACGATAGCAAGGTAAGCTTAAAAAGAGAAAGATGTAACCATGCTGTTTGTTGTAAACGACATAAACTTATCAAGGTTATGTTAAAACTGCTGTCATCGTTCATCGATGAAAACTTACACCATTTTGTTATTTTTGTTATAAAATGGCAATAGTGGTTCAGAAACTGAGGCTCTATCTATCGCTCAGCTGACAAAATGTTAAATAGCAGGTTTTTTATGCTCTCCGCTGGTGGCCATGTCTTTTGTCAAATGGAAACGAAATGAGCAATCATTGAAAAGGACATTCCGTACATCATTCCAGTCGTTTAGAAAAAATTGGTTCAGTAGCTTCATAGCTGATGATGTAACCTACGGGTACAATGTTAACCTTTTTCTGTGCAGCTGCCATGTTTTCGTTTTTGTTTTTTTTTGTCAGATCGGAATTAAATGAGCAATTATTTCAAGGACCTACCATACAACTTCCATGTAAAGTTTGGTAGATTGAATTGCTTTGAGATTATTTCAAAAAAGATGAACAAATAGGCATATGTTATTTTATGATATGGCAGCCATGTTATTTGTTGGATTTAAATGAAATGAGCAATTTTATTAAAGGTCATACACTCTGTCATACCAGTACAGTTAAGTTAAATTTGCTTTATTTTTTTCAGCGCAGATGTTTAACATGATATTTTCCCCATAGATTCAAGACCTACTGGCGGCTATTTTTTGTCACATCATAAAGACATACGCAGTTTCTATTAAGGCCCTTGCCTTGGTCTTTACAATGCAATTTAAATTTGCTTCAATAGTTTCAGAGCAGAGGATGAAAAGATGTTTTAACATGGAGTCCAATGTCAAAGTAAGTTTCATGGTCCTGTTTTTTTTTTTGTTTTTTTGTTTTTTTGTTTGTTTGTTTGTTTTTTTTTGTTTGTTTGTTTTTTTTTTGGATCAGAACAAAATGAGCAATCTCCCTACATCATTCTTGTAAGCTTTTTTAATGAATTTGCAGAAGATGAAAATTCGATTTTTCCATAGGGTCCAATTTTAAACCTTAGTTCCGCGCTGCCAGTTATGTTTTTGTAGGATTGGAACAAAATGAGCAATCTTTGAAAAAACCTTCAATACATCATTCCTTTGAAGTTTGGTTGAATTAACTTCAGAGAAGAAAATGTAAAAGTAAACGGACGGACGACGGGCGCTAAGTGATGAAAATAGCTCACACTGACCCTTGGGTCAAGTAAGCTAAAAACGAAACGGAAAGTGTGTATGTGTGGAAATAATTTGAGAATCTATCATAGGTTTTGTTCATAGTTTGCATATTTTTGGAAATTATTATATTTTTTTAGATATAAAGTTTACAATTTTAGAAACCGTTGAAATCAGAGAAATAACTGGTGAAACTTCTGAATGAAATTTTTTTTTTTATCAAATTATCTCCACATGAAGTGTTTGCACCCGCTCATACGATACAAATCGATATTTTTAAGCCACAAACAAAATTTAAAATCCTTCCCGCTGATACAAGCAAATAAATATTGGACAAAAAATTTTGACGACCAAACGGACATACCGAGGGACGGATAAGTGAAACTGTATCGATAAGCGCCCTAAAATATACACATCTTAAATACAAATGTGATTTGACGCAAGTCTTTATTATTTGACTCATTTTTAATATAAAGTACAAGTATTATTTCATTTATCAATAAAAAATCGTACATATTATGTCAGTTCTTGTGGTATGAAGATGACCAGCGAATTATTCCTACCGGGAGTCAATCTTTAATGTTGAAAATTGACTCCATTGACATTTTTCAACGTTGAAAGTGTGAATATGAGGGAATAATTTGAAAATCTTTGATATATCTTGTTCATAGTTTGCATATTTCTGGAAATCATTATAAAAAGTTTTCACTACTTTTATTACAATTTCTAGAATATGCATCTCAAGTACTAGTCCGATTATAAAACTTATTTTGTTATGATTACAAGGGTTTTTTGATTATCTTCAAAACTTCAGGGTGGGTAGATCTTGACATGCTGAACATTTTTGCAATTTAAAGTTGACTTATAGTTTTTCTGATAAAAAATTAATAAAGTTAAAATTTTGGAAATTTTACGGAAAAAGGGCAATAACTCCAAGACGGGTTTACGGATTTTCTTCAAAATTGCAGGGCAGGTAGGTCTTGCCATGCTGATCATTTTCTTTTTGTCAGATTTTTGAAATCTATAACGCTTTTCGAATTATTTGCAAAAAAAAAAATTACCCTAGTTCTATTTTTAATAACAGTGGCCATCTTGTTTGATCTACGGACTAATTGAACATAATTTTTAAACTGCATACCCTGGTGATGATCCAGCCCAAGATATGTTACAATTGGCCCATCAGTTTCAGAGGAGAAGATTTTTGAAAATATTGACGCTCAGACGGACGACAGACGACGGACGCAAAGTGTGGTAAAACATCACATGGCCTTTTATGCCAGGTGAGCTAAAAAGCTATATCGCAACATATAAAACTTCTGCGAAAGGATATGATAATGTAAAATATTTTAGAAAAATGGATAATTTTGGTCCATTTTAAAGAATAAGTTTCAACTGCACAATGAAAACCTCATTTTTCAAACAATATTTATGTCAAGATTCATAAAAAGCTATATCTCGATATATAAAACTTCTTCCAAAGGAATAATAATGTGAAAATCTTAGAAAAATGAATAATTTTTGTCATTTGTAAAGAAAAGTTTCAACCACATAATCAAAGCCTGACTTATTTATTCATTTTTCAAACAATATTTATGTTAAGATTCATAAAAAGCTATATCGCGACATATAAAACTTCTTCGAAAGGATATGATAGTGTAAAATATTTTAGAAAATGAATAATTTGGTCATTAGGAAAGAATATAAATTTCCACCTCATAACGGGAACCTCACTTTTCAAAGATATCAATGTAAGAATCATAAAAAGCTATATCGGGACATATAAAACTTCTTCGAAAGGATATAATAATGCAATAAATTTTGGAAAAATGAATTATTTTGGTCAATTGTAAAGAATTAGTTTAAACCACATAATGAAAACCTGACTTTTCGAAACTATTTATGCAAAGATTCATAAAAAGCTATATAGTGATCTATAAAACTTCCTGAAACTATATGATAAAGTAAAATATTCTTAAAAAGGAATTATTTTGGTCATTTGTAAACAATAAGTTTCAACCGCACATATTTATGTTAAGATTCATAAAAAGTTATAACGCAACATATAAAACTTCCTCGAAAGGATATGATAATGTAAAATATTCCAGGAAAATGAATAATTTTGGTCATTTGAAAAAGAATAAGTTTCAGCCGCATAATGATAACCTGACTTTTCAATCATATTTATGTAAGATTCATATAAAGCTATATCACGACATACAAAACTTCTTTGAAAGGATATGATAATGTTAAATATTTTAGAAAAATGAATATTTTTTGTCATTTGTAAAGAATATGTTCAACCGCATGAAAAAACCCTGACTTTTCAATCATATTTATGTGAAGATTAAAAAAAAGTTACATCGTGATATATTAAACTTCTTCAAAAGGGTATGATAATGTAAAATATTTTAGAAAAATGAATACTTTTAGTCAATTGTAAAGAATAAGTTTCAACCGCACAATGTAAACCTGACTTTTCAATCATATTTATGTTAAGAATCATAAAAAGTTATAACGCAACATATAAAACTTCCTTGAAAGGATATGATAATGTAAAATATTATAGGGAAATAAATAATTTTGGTCATTTGAAAAGAATAAGTTTCAACCGCATAATGAAACCTGACTTTTCAATCATATTTATGTTAAGATTCATAAAAAGCTATATTGCGACATATAAAACTTCTTCGAAAGGATATGATAATGTAAAACATTTTAGAAAATAAATATTTTTGGTCATTTGTAAAGAATATGTTCAACCGCATGAAAAAAGCCTGACTTTTCAAACATATTTATGTGAAGATTTATAAAAAGATACATCCTGACATATTAAACTTCTTCGAAAGGATATTATAAATAATGTAATTTTTTTAGAAAAATAAATAATTTTGGTCATTTGTAAGAAAAGGTTTCAACGGCATGATGAAAAACCTCACCTTCGAAACATATTTATGTTAATATTCATAAATAACTAAATACCGAAGTTACTGTGAATTTACTTTCTGCATATGCGCATTTCGACAATTTATGTCTCTTCAGTGCATATAAAATCTAAACGTTTGGAAGACCATGAACTCAAAGAAGTTTAAAACTGATAGAGAACAATTTACCAAAATGATCTAAATGTAAAGCCAAAATCAGCAAAGGACAGAGCTTTGCATGAGGGAGATACTCCTTAGTTTCAACAAAATTTACAAAAATTTAGATATTGTAAGGTTCCAAAAATAATCGGCTTTCGGGTCAGCACCGAAGTACTGACTACTGGGCTGGTGAATACCCTCGGGGACTTACAGTCCACCAGCAGTGGCATCGACTCAGTGGTAACAAATAACTAAATACCGAAGTTACTGTGATTTTACTTTCTGCATATGCGCTTTCGACAATTTATGTCTCTTCAGTGCAGATAAAATCTAAACGTTTGGAAGACCATGATCTCAAAGCTAATAAAAGCTATATCGCGACATATAAAACTTCTTCGAAAGGATATGATAATGTAAAATATTTTAGAAAAATGAATAATGTTGGTCATTAGTAAAGAATAATATTCAACCGCATAATGAAAACCTCACTTTTCAAACATATCTATGTTAAGAATCATAAAAAGCTTTATCGCAAGATATAAAACTTCTTCGAAAGGATATGATAATGTAATATATTTTAGAAAAATGATAAGTTTGGTAAATTGTAAAGAATAAGTTTAAACCATATAATGAAAAGCTGACTTTTATGCTAAGATTCATAAAAAGTTATATTGCGACATATAAAACTTCTTCTAAAGGATATGATAATGTGAAATATTTTAGAAAAATTAAACTAATATTATTGGTCATTTGTTAACAATATTTTCAATCGCATAAAAAAAGCCTGACTTTTCAAACATATTTATGTTAAGATCTATAAAAAGCTATATCCTGGCATATAAAACTTCTTCCAAAGGATATGATAGTGTAAAATATGTAAGAAAAATGAATAATTATGGTCATTTGCAAACAATAAGTTTCAGCCGCATAATGAAACCTCACTTTTCAAACATATCTCAAACGACAGAAAATGGGCAATCAGGATCTGCACCTTAATTGCATGGTCAGAAGTCTAGTCCTTCAGATGACAAACGCTTTAAAATAAAAGGGTCCGACTCGAGATCAGTTTACACACCCTCATTCCACTCTCGTTCCCGTTACAGCTTTGTAGCAACAAAGGTATCATTCACACTGGGCCGTTTTGTATTTACTGTCTTATTTCAGTCAAACGGCGATTGTTGCATGAGAAGACGGCATTTTTGTCTCTACAAAATACGTTAAAATGTTGAAATAATATTACCTAGAAATTTTGACTCCTTTTTCCGATCGTTTGTCTAAGGATTGGATCAAAATGGGCAATCAGGATCCGAACCTTAATTTTAGTTCCTAAGATGAGAAACGATTAAAAATAAAAGTGTCCGACTCAAGATCATTTTACCCATATGATAACTTAAACCCTCATTCGACACTGATTCGTCATAATTATAGTTCCTAAGATGACAAACAGTGTCCGACTCAAGATCAGTTTACACATACGATAACTTAACCCTCATTCGACACTGATTCGCCATTTTGTCTGTCTGAGGATTTGATCATGTGACCCAATTAATCACGTGATTCTCTAAACCATACCCGTGTACTGTTTGCAAACACAAACGTCTCCCGAATGAGTTCCCATATAGAATTCCTAACCTGAATTTGAGACTGGCACATCCTGTAAAAACTTTTAGATTGTTTACACTTCCAGTTTTGTATTTCTTATATGAATATGTTTTTTTTTTAGTGGTCATTTTTCCACGACGGTCAGTATTCAACGCAAGGGTTTTAAAATTGAAGAAATAAACCTTTAAATCTGACAATTAGTCCGTTGAATATTGAGCTGGTCAAAATTCAACGGCTTTTGGATCAACTTTCAACGTTGAAAAACGATCAAAAGGTCAGTTTTCAACGGGATCAAAATTCAACCTTACACCAGCTACAAAATATTTTCTTGTCCAATATTTTGCTTCATAAGCTACGATCCCTATGTTTAACGGCATTGACGATTCCCAAGTTTCCAATCAATTTTAAATATTATCTTCTTTCAAAGCTTTGGTCACTTATTGAAACAGTTCGTATCTATCACATCCCAATGAACATTTAAAAATGCCATCAGGGAAGTTAATATTCTACTTAGCGTTTTTGACCGAAAAAAAGAAGTGTTGGTTATTTGGAAGCAAAACATTGGACAGAATGCTTCTTAGAAATGGCATAAGATCAAAATCAAACCCTCAGAACAGCATTTTTATACCGGAAGGTAATTTTAAGAAAACGGTTTTTAAAAAAAATAACAAACCTTTTTTAGCATTATTAAAGAATAGTAAAGTAATTGAGAAGCAAACCGTCATTCTAAAGCAAATACATGTATCCAAAGACAATGGCAATCGAAAGAAATGTAAGAATAAATGAAACATAAGTTGTCGAAATGAGCATATGCAGAAAAATAAATTAACAGTAACTTCGGTATTTTGTTATTTATTACCACTTGACCGAAGCCTCTGCTGGTGGACTGTTAGTCCCCGGGGGTATTCACCACTCCAGTAGTCAATACTCCAGTGCTGACCAGAAAACCGATTATATTGAAGTTGCAATATCTAAATTCTGCAAAAGGTCTGTTTAAAACTAAGGGGAATTTTCCTCATGCATAGCTCTGTCCTCAGCTAAATGTTGGCTTTTCTATTTAGATCATTTTTGTTATTTGTTCGCTATCAGCTTTAACATATTTTTCGGTAATGAACTTCCAAATGTTTTGGTTTAATCTGCACTGATGAGACATAAGTTGTCGAAATGAGCATATGCAGAAAATAAATTCACAGTGACTTCGGTATTTTGTTTTTTAATTTTATATCTATTTTGTTCACACTTGCATATAAAAAAATGACTATTGTGTTCTACATGTACCACATCATCTTTATACAATCTTCATTAATGACGACTCATTATTAATTTGCATGTGTGACTGTTTTTGACATGAGCGTGGGCTCGGCTCAAAAAGGAATAGTAAATGTTTTCATTCATAATTTCCAGAAATGCTAGCATGAAACTTGCTGTTTAGGAGAAATTATTAATTAAAAGTGCTATACAACGTCTTGTAGCGATTTCGTCAACAGGTGTTGCTGGGGAAAGCTTGTAATACATTTGCCCATGGTGGATAACTAGACTTCTAATGACATATTTATCAAATAACTCCGCAGTCCACCCACATCTCTTTCGTTAATAGTAGACAATATTATTAGTCAATGAAAACTTCATTTTAAGGTCACTGGGAAGATTTTACCAGCCTGATGTTAAACTGTTCATTCATTACTGAAACCTTCGAAAACAATTTTCATTAGAAAGACTGATTTCCCCTAACCATTTAACATTTTTTCAATGGGAATCAGTTGTTAAAATGGCAACTCAAATTTGTACAAACTGAATTCCCATCTGAATCATTATTTGTACAAAAATGCAGTACAATAACATCGGGAGTGTTTTGAATTAATCAGTCAGCAATGTATTGAACTAGGCAAATGCAAAGTCCATACTTTTTCCGACACAGTCGGTATTTTGTTCGCATTTAAATGCTGAAACCTTGGTAACAGAGTCCCATGACCAAATATCTTCACTCTGACTAAAAATGATTGATGGTGTATTTTTCCACATGTTCCTTTCATGTACAAATCTACTATATTCGTGATTAAGGATATTTATAGTCTAAAACTATTTAAAATTTGTTGTAAAATATTAAGAATGTCGTGAAAACAATTAAAGCGTGTGTGATTAATGGAAGGCTCCATCTTGATACACAAAAATGTACACATCTTGTGTTTTATCATCTTTAGGTTACTATATATATATATTATCAAAAGAGCAGTAGACTACTGTCATTATAGTAATATTACGCTTGTAAATTTAAAATTCTTTGAAAATTTGAAACACAAAGCGCAAGGACTGATTAAATTGGTCGTAAAGACCTTATTTATTTAAAAACTAAAATTGTAAATTATCAAAAATAATAAATGAAAAAAACCAAACAAACAAACAAGGTGGTCTTTCCAACCGAGGGATCTTATTTAAACTGTTTTCCATTGAATTAACTTCAAAGTAGTAATTTCTAATCATTTGTGATATAATATTACCTTATTTGATCAAAAACATTGAAATTCATTGTTAATTGTTACCATTGGTTGATTTACGTAAAAGTTACAATGTGTTTTATAAAAGGGAAGTCAACTCAAATCAAGCAGTTCAATTTCCAGCCGATGTTGACCGTCAATATCAGAAAATCGGACTGGCGCTTCTCATTCTAAATAATTCTATATGTCAGCTGATCAGTATTAATCCAATGAAATGTCAGAATTTTTAACTGATTTTTATAATTGTTTATAATGAATTGTCTGATCATGTTTTTTTTTTCAAATTTTCAAGGCAAAACTACCCCCACCAACATGACCAACCCCCAATGATTTTTCTGGTTATATAGCTGTTGGCTGTTGGTCTAGGCATTGTGTTGATTTTCATAGGTGTTCTTTTTCATTGTTTTAAAGCAAGAAATAAAAATTGATTCCATGTCAATTTACTGTAACATGAATAGTCAAACATAAAAATCTCCTGGAAAATGATTTATTGGGAAAAGAGTTGTGCAATGAAATTCGCCGTAGATAACTTATGTCACCAAAACCGATCAAATGTTTTATTTTCAAGAAGTCATCAATACATTCTCAACGTTCAAGATGAATGCTCTTGAATGCGGGTTTGTAATTATCGCTGTTCTTGGAATTGCAAAAGGTAGATATTTTTTTAATTATTGTCATTATTGTATCATGATTTTTTATTACTTTTTATTATTTTTTTTATTGTGTTGACATCTTGAAACTTTAATATGTTTAATTATTGTAATTTTTACATCTTGTTTATTTATTAGTGTTTATATATTTTTTATTATGTTGGCATCTTGAAACTTTAATATGCTATATTCCTTAAATTGGTGGTGATTGACTAGAGTCAATCCTAAAATTTTAATATCAAACAATATTAAAAATAAACTAATGAAGTTTAAAATATTGATATCTTCTTGTGTGATGAGGAACTCGGCTATATTCAAGAATTTCTAATTATAGAGTATGGTAGTTCTGTAACAAATACCGGTACTTATCATATAATTAGTTAAAATATTATTTAAATTTTACCCCTCGATAAAACCAGATAATTTCAACAAAAAAAATCGACAAATGACAAATGAGGTATGTAATGAAAAGAAAATGATTAAATTGTTTGTTAATTCTAATTTAAATACTATTTTTAGCGTAAACGTCAATTTTTGCTGGCTATAGTTTTAAAACAAATATAACCTTTACAGCTTTATAGATATCTGAATTACGTTTACTCTGTCCGAAAGAACTGTTTAATTTGGTAGGAAGCCGTGTCTCAGATTTTTTATACTTTATATCTTTTTTATATTTTTTTTTAAATTTGAAAAATAAAAATTTCTCTCCTTAAAAATTTTAATTTCTTTTATTTTTTAACCAAATTTCTTAATAAAAAATTCGAGAAACAGTTTTATTACATGTGAATTTTTTAGATAGAGTTAACAGAAATCAGCTTCATGTAAAGCTCTAAACGTTATTGTGGTTAGATAAAAAAATCACAAAGTTCCAAATTTTTGCCAAATATGGAAATTTAGTGACTTTTACTTAAGATATTATATAAAAATGAACAGTATGCATTAATTCAATCCTATTGATTTCATTTAACACTTCATTTGACATTGTATCTTTATATTTACAAAGCCACTTGCATTCAAATTCAAGTACTGATGATTTAGTTTGAAAGACTGTTGTGCTTCCCGATTCAGAAATTTTCTACATTTCAAGGTCTATATTTTCAGAACAAATTAAGTAAAAGAAGTAAAAGATCCAAGTCCTACTTTTCTAGATAAATAACTTCCGACGTGTGGCAGTTAAAATGGTTACCCCCATTTTCATTACATTCAAATTGGTTCGCCCAAAGAATTTTAAATGCTTCTTTGATGCTTTAGAATTGTGTTTTGGTGGTTTTTTTTTACAACCAACATAATATTCATGTGCAAAAATATTTAAATAAATTTAACCCAAGAATTTGAAACCGTACAAGGATATGCACACAATTGAAGTGCCAAATACACGCAGCCATATCCTAGAAACATAGGGTTTTTCATTTTTTATTCATGCAAGCACCCTCTGAATGATCCATTTTTCAAATAAATGTTTTATGAACACTAAATAAACTGTCAATTTGAATGTTGGTACCGTTTGATTATTTTGATATTGTCCTTTTTCATAGGCAAATATGGAAAATCATTTCAACTTGTAACGGCAACACAAAACCCTTCTGGACAAATACAAGCGTACAATCTCACCATCAAAGGTAAAATATCGTGCGCTGCTGTTTGCTATCATTTAAGTTGCAAGCTTTTGTCGTTTAATGAGGAAAACAAAAGATGTAACGTGTATGCAAAACGAGGCCCTGTTCGCAGTGTCACTCCTGGACAGATCTTTCATGGAGAAGGTTAGTAGAAAGTTGTTAAATTATTTTCATATTTCATTTATTTTATATATGAATTGTATGAAAGTTACGGCTATTGATCTTTTGACAGACTAATGAAGTACTTCGTATTCCCGTAGATCACATTTTACAATTGAATGTATTTTTTAGGTTTCATTGGAGTATGCAAGTGTTGATCAAAGCACATTTTCAAGGACGCGCGTTAGCTTTTCTTGTCGAAAGTGTTCGCCCGGTCAACAGTTTCATAATCACTATGAAACTCCACAATAATGCATTCAATTCTTTTAATTACATTTTATAACCGTGGTATAAAAGACAAATTTAAAGGAACGTGCATCATGAACATTGTTTTTGAACAGATAATCATGAAAGGACAGGTATTTGCCAAAAATACAAGTCACGGGGCGGTAAAATTTCCCGAGCCTGAAAGGCGAGGGATATTTAGACCCAAGACTTGTATTTTTGGCAAATACACCGACGGTTTAGTTACACCGAATGTCTCTATCATTAAAGCACACAGATGACTCCGGGACAAATACGACGGCGAAGGGGTATTTGCCAAAAAAAAAAAATACAAAGACTATTAACCAATCAGAATGCGGCTTACTTTCATAAGGTGTAATTATTTTTACAAATTCACCCACCATATGGTCATTTGGTCAAATGTGTTTTATAGGAATAGACATGGGGTATTGCTAATTTGTAATTGCAATGTCCTGTAATGCATTACATTATTACAAACAACGGCAGTAAAATACCGAAGGAACAAAGGAGTGAAATTTACAAAAATCGAAGTCCAAAGACATAGCCAAGACAAGAACACCGAGATCAATGACGTTAGACACAGAAAACAATGACGTTAGACAGATACAAAGCACAGAAATAGAAATAACAACATTCAAAACAAAGGCACTCATAGTGTGAACTCAGGTGAAACTGAGAGTGACATCAGGTGCTCCGGAAGGGTAAGCATGTCCCGTCACACTGTGAGTGAGTCAATCCAGGAAAATGTCAAAGTCGGTAGTCAAAAACGGGAAGACGTGAATCTAGGTGAAAATGTCCACTTTCATTTGGGATATTCACACGTCATATCTTTCAATGATGTTATGTTGACGGCCATAGAATTTCTTGAGGGATGAAATTAACATAAGTTGAACAAATCCCTGACTAAGCAGCTTTTGGGACAGTGTTTTTGCTCTATTCAAAAAATGTTTGTACAAACTACACGCTCTACAGTAACGAATCAACTGTGAAATGTACACTCCATAGGCTAGAGAGGTAGGTATATTGCTGCCACGAAAGGGAAAGTTCACAATTGGGAAATTAAAATCACCACGCTTGTCATTTATCTTATATTTCAAACGTCCATCTTCGTCAATTTACAATAAAAGATCTAGGTACGAAGCTGAAGTAGGTGTTTCAGTTGTTTCTTTAATTTCAAGATCATTGGGTTAGATCTGATGTAAATACTCCTTAAATTTAGGATTATTAAGAGAAAGTACATCGTCTATGTAGCGGAAGCTGAAATTAAAGGACTGGACTAAATGGTTTTGTTTTCTTTGCATAAGCCCTTGTAAAAACTTGGCCTCGTACGAGTAAAGGAAAAGGTCAGCTAAAAGCGGCACACAGTTTGTTCCCATAGGAATCCCTATTGTCTGTTGGAACATTTTGATTTCGTCAGTCTCGGTGTACTTCTTGTTTGAATTAGTGTGGTTCTTAATATGTCTTGTCTTTCCCTATAACAAAATAGGTGTATATGCGTTTTCCATTCTTAGTGCAGAAACATTGATGTATTAAATCTGCAATTATTGTTTTCAGTTTATTATGTGGGAGAGTTGTATAAAGAGTAGAAAAGTCAAAAGTTTGAATGTTATGGCAAGGGGTAAGACTTTAATGCAAGTAATGTGTAATGCTCCATTTTAGCATTACATGTAATTGTAATATAATGCATTACATTTCAAAATGCCTGTAATTTAAGCATAACATGGCATTACATAGCATTACTTTTTTCTACTTTGAAACTTTGGGTTAAGCTTTTCAAGTATAAAAATTCGTTTTAGTGAAATGTATTGATTCCATTTAAAGTTTAAAAATTGTTTTTCTCTTATATCTATCAGCTTTCTTACTATCTTAAAGTATAATAACATAATTTGTTTTTATTCAGAAATCTTATGATTCAAAACATTTAATTTCAATTCTTGTTTTGAAAATGTGCAATCCTTTTATTTTACAAACAAAAACGGACGAATTTCATTTTCGGGAATTCATAAATATTAGAATTTTCATTTTCGGGAACTTTTGTTTTGCTTTTCCGGTAAAAATATAGACGTCATTTTCGGGATTTTTTTAGGAACATGAATACAGACAAATCTAAAAGATAGGATTCAAGTTCTTTCAAAGACAGATATGTAGATGTGTCTGTTAAATGTTAAATAGAAAAATTATGTACAAATTTTAATGAAGGAATATTAAGGACCAGGTGAAAATTTTAATTGCAAATGTAAGAGGATTCAATGCATTTTACAACCTATTCTGTACATAGTCCTCCTTCAAATTCATAAAATAAACACATCCAAGAAAGGAAACCTGGTCGTGGCACATTTGCATATTTATACATGTAAATAGCTTTGTTTTTTGTCAATTTTACTTTATAATATGCAAAACATCTTACAATGGGTTTTCCCAAAAATTCAACTACACTGAAATTTCCATGGTGTACAGGGTTGAAATCTTACATAAACCCGTAGAGTGTAGATTTGTATTTCGTATTTGGCTGTTTAGAATTCCCGGAAATGATGTATTCAAGTAGAAAACTTATATTATAAAAATCCCGGAAATGAAATATAAAAATTCACAGAAAGGAAAACATTTCTTCCGGGAATGATATTCTAATTCCCGGGAATGAAAAAATCTTCGACAAACACAAGGTGATCAAAGTATAATTATTTCAAAGATCAATGATTGTCACATGTAAAGCTCTTAATTGGTGTGCATTTCAATTAATTCCTTTCCTCTGAGGTTCATTCCCATTTATCCAACTTTTTAATAAAATATACATTTACAGGTAAAAATTGAAAGTTGGATAAGTGGGAATAGGTGTTATTACTAAAACAACAAACACTGATTAGAGCTTGGGTAAAGTGTTGGATAAAAAATATGAATACGTGTTATTACTAAAACAACAAACACTGATTAGAGCTTGGGTAAAGTGTTGGATAAAGAATATGACAAAAATAAAGTCCTGTTGAAATATATAAAATTATTTATATTACGACATGTGTAATTTGTTTTTTCTTTCTATTTTTTGCTTAATATAACACTTTCAGGTTTGTCCTAGGTTCTAATGACTTCTGAAATAACAATATTTAATTTATTTAATTGTATTGGTGATGTTGGAATAAATTGGGTATTGAAATATTGGATTGGTGTCTTAGGCTATCTTTTATATTTATTGAAATTCTATACAAGGCTCAACAATATGGGCTCAAATCGTTTTAACAGAAAAGTTTTTATTTGGGCACATCAGTTGAGCACCAAACATAAATGTGTGAAAAACTTGACTTTTTACATAAACACAGAAGCTTTATGGCTAAATTTAAATGTGGTACCGCGCCACTTCGAATAGAGACTGAGAGATTTGGAAATTCAAATTTACAAGACAGAAATATTCATTTTTGTAAAAGTTTTATTGAAGATGAAGCCCATGTTTTACTGCACTGTCCACTTTATAAGGAAATCAGAGAAGTTTTATTTAGGGAAATTGAATTTTATGAAAATAATTTTAAGAAATTTGATGATGAACAGAAATAAGTCTTTTTATTTTCTAATGAAAATGTTTAGAAGCATGTGTCAGAGCCTGCTATATGATTTTAAATATTCGCAGAAACTTCTTATTTTGTAAATAATTATTTAAATTATTCACAGAAACTTCTTATTTTGTAAATAATTGCATTTAATATGTCTTAGTGTAGGATTTTCAATTAATGTTATACAGTCTTTTATAATTATACCCCCCGCTTGAAAAGTGGGGGTATATAGTGATAGGGATGTCTGTCCGTCCGTCCGTCCTTCCGTCTTTCCGTCCGTCCTTTACACATGGGGGTACCCATCTCTTATCCGCAACTCCTCCTGAACCACTGAATAGATTTTCATGAAACTTTAACACAGTCTTTGTGACATAATGTAGATGTGCACCTCCTATTTCAGAATTTGATTTGATTGATTTTGGGTTTTCCCATTGCCAAACATGGACTTTGCCATTACGTTACATGTACACATAGGGGTACCCATCTCTTGTCCACTATTCCTCCTGAACCACTGAATAGATTTTCATGAAACTTTAACACAGTCTTTGTGACATAATGTAGATGTGCACCTCCTATTTCAGAATTTGATTTGATTGATTTTTGGGGTTTCCCATTGCCAAACATGGACTTTGCCATTACATTACATGTACACATGGGGGTACCCATCTCTTATCCGCTACTCCTCCTGAACCGCTGAATAGATTTTCATGAAACTTTAACACAGTATTTTTGACATAATGTAGATGTGCACCTCCTATTTCAGAATTTGATTTGATTGATTTTTGGGGTTTCCCATTGTCAAACATGGACTTTGCCATTACATTACATGTACACATGGGGGTACCCATCTCTTATCCGCTACTCCTCCTGAATCGCTGAATAGATTTTCATGAAACTTTAACACAGTCTTTGTGACATAATGTAGATGTGCACCTCCTATTTCAGAATTTGATTTGATTGATTTTTGGGGTTTCCCATTGCCAAACATGGACTTTGCCATTACATTACATGTACACATGGGGGTATCCACCTCTTATCCGCTACTCCTCCTGAACCGCTGAATAGATTTTCATGAAACTTTAACACAGTCTTTGTGACATAATGTAGATGTGCACCTCCTATTTCAGAATTTGATTTTATTCTGTCTAGAATGGCTCTCGTTTTTATGCTATATATGTGTATTGCTTTATATGTTTTATACTGTACATGTACACAATGAATGTTTATGTATGTTCATATATGAGAGATGAGCATAGCCCATTGTTGAAGGCCTCATGGTGACTTCAAGATGAAGAACAACAATAAAAGCGTTGTTCCATTGCTTGTTTTTGCCTTGTATTTGTAGAGACTTTGTCTCATTTGCATTTACTCCATATCCCTTTATTGCTTATGGGAGATGAGACTTTAATAAAATATTGAATGATTATGAGAGAAAGAAAATACTAGTAAACATTTCAACAATGTAATCAGGCATATTTTCAGATAATTTATATCCTTTTTTAAATTCATATTAAGCTGCATTAAGTATACATTTACTATAAGTTATTTGCAAATTTTTACCCATTAAAACTTATTTATCAGTTCTGGGACCATTCAAATTTAAAATTATTTCATTTTTTTAATTATATATTATTTGCAAATTATTTATTCATTTCATTTATTTCATTGTCATTACTTAAATCAAAATTGAAAAATAACAAACAAATGCAACATTACTATTTTATCCATGGAATAATTTTCTTGTCTATTTTACAAGATAATTAGTGTGAAGTACTAAATAAACATTGGCCCTAGGTGATAAAACAAAAAGTTGGATAACTGGGAATAGTGATTTTTAAAAAGTTGGATAAATGGGAAGACACCTCCTCTGACAAGTAGATTTATAGCTTTCAATAGTGTTAATTAAAGTAACTTTTTTTCTCAAAAACTACATATGAACTTTATTTTTTAATTTTTAAAAGATCACATGAACTTGACGCAATGAAGGTGAAATAAGCCCACATTTATCCCCAAACCCTTAAGGCTAAATTTTTAATTGTAAATTTAAATTTAAATTGTGAAAAAGGAGGAAAAATATAAACTACATATACATAGTAAAAGATATCATACAATGAATGAATTACATATAAATCCAATAAAATACACACACACACACACAAATTTCAATTAGGAGGATGGATCTATTTAATGAATCTGTATCATTTTCAAGAGAAGCAACACTATCAGTTTTTAAAAAGTTGATTAAATTGTGTCTTTTTCCTGCTCTATAAACATATTCACAATATTCACTGAATATAAATTGCAAATGCATGATAACAGTTTCTTTTCAAAATAAAATTTTAAAAATGGAATGTAATTTAATGCGTTACTTTTGTAAAGTATTTGTAATATAAAGCTAAATTTCATTTGTAATTGCAATGTAATTCGCCCCATGCCTAACCTGTCACAAAGTTAGCCAAACAAATGCAATTCATTTATTCAATAGAAGAATTATATCTTCATAAATATGTTTTTATAGAATATGTAGGTACATTATTTCAAAATCATTGAAAAAGAGAAAATATATTTAATACTAAAGCTTACAAAGATTATCTGCAAGGGCTCTGTAAACTCTTTTGCAAGTGGCTACATAGTAGTTCTTGCATTTCCAAATAAAAACGTTAAAATTTAACCTCTGTCCATCTACAGGTATGTTTTCTGGAATTAAAATGCAGTCGTATTAAACATCGCCGTCAATTAAAAAAATAAATCATAAGTCTTCCATGGAAGAAGTGTATCGCCTGCACGACTACTGCTGTTTTTTGGAAACACAAATTTCCAAGTCATTAAACAGGAAGTAGATATCCGACCGACCTGAATTCGATAAGCGCGATATGAAACCTCATACTTAAGTCACATCTAACATTTTAATAAAATGTTAATTGTAGTTACAAAGAAAAAGGATGTGAAAATGATTTACAACGACTGTATTTGTTTAAAATATTCTCCAAGTCGGTAAACAGGTAGTAAATAATTCGATAGGCGCAATATTGAACCCCCTAATGAAACCATTTTCAAAATATCAAGTGGTTGTGATTTGTTGTTGCTAAGAAAAGTGCTAGGTTAATTTTACCATCGACAGCACTTGTTGAAAATATTCCTTGCCAGTAAACAGGAAGTAGATGTTTGACTGACCTGAATTTGATAGGTGCAATATGGAACCCCCTACTGAAGTAACTTCCAAGTGGCTGTGACTTGTTGTTGCTTACAGAAATGTTACGAACATTTTTACCGTTGACAGTAATTGTTAAAATAAAGTAGATAACCGGCAGACCTGAAATTGGTAAGCGCAATATTGAACCCCCTACTGAAGTAACATGATAAACTTCAAGTGGGTGTGATTTGTATTTGTTTAGAAAGTGATACAAAATTTTTTACCATGCATAGTAATTGTTGAACATATTCCAATTCGTTATGCACAAAATATATGTCCGACGGACTTGATTTCGATAAACGAAATATGGAACACCTTCTTAAATTCAAACAAACATTTCATGTGATTGACAGAGCCGCGAATTACTTCCCTTTACCCGTAAATAATGTTTAATCCGTACACTTTCTAAAGTATCTCCGAAAAAGACATGGTGACATATATATATATTTTCGTTGTAACCAAAAGAACATACAATAGACTGTCTATTTACAAAAATATATAAAAACCTCACGGATAAAAAGTCCATTTCAATTGTTCTGAAAATTGCCGTTCCATTAAAGTTTTCCCCTGCATTCTTTGTTAATTAAGGTTAAAATGGCTAAAATGAGAAAACCTTGGCCTAAATTCTAGAAAAACTAGCATAGTGACCCATACTTTTTATTACAGATTTCGGGTTGTGCCGACTTGTAATAAATTCTATTAGTGTCTATCTACCTTAAGCTGATATTGTAATCATGAAAGTTGAGTGTTTATACATCATGGATTTTTCATCAGTTAATTACTATTTGAAGGGAATTCAAAGATGATCAGGATATTGTCTGAACCATTTAATATTGTTTTGTTCGACATATTGTTTGAACCATTAAAAATTGTTTTGTTCGACATAAAATCATCCTATTCATTAATTTTCATAACGATCGTATTCAGTTCCCTTTTTTATTATTTTATCCACATGACCATTCGTCTCTAGCAGTTACATTTTGGAAGCGAAAATAGATAAATAAAAGAAGTATGTTAGAGGATGAGACCAGGAAGGAAAATCAGCTCAATGAACGACTAACACAGGAGTGCACGACTCAAACACACAAAACATTAGTCTAATAAACTGTGCCCAAAAGTGCACGACCCAAACACTACACAAATTAGTCTAATAAACTGTGTCCAAGGGTAAAAGACCCAAAAACACAACAAATTAGTCTTATAAATTAAGTCCAAGAGTGGACGACCCAAACACTACACAAATTAGTCTAATAAACCGTGTCCAAGAGTACAAGACCCAAAAACACAACAAATTAGTCTTATAAACTGTGTCCGAGAGTGGACGACCCAAACAAACAAGAAATTAGTCTAATAAGCTGTATCAAGAGTGGACGACCCAAACACTACACAAATTAATCTAATAATCTGTGTCCAAGAGTACAAGACCCAAAAACACAACAAATTAGTCTTATAAACTGTGTCCAAGAGTGGACAACCCAAACACACAACAAATTAGTCTAATAAACTGTGTCCAAGAGTGGACGACCAAAACACACAACAAATTAGTCTTATAAACTGTGTCCAAGAGTGGACGACCAAAACACACAACAAATTAGTCTTATAAACTGTGTCCAAGAGTGGACAACCCAAACACACAACAAATTAGTATAATAAACTGTGTCCAAGAGTGCACGACCTAAACACACAACAAATTAGGCTTATAAACTGCGCCTAGTGATTTCTTGGATTTTTTTTAACATTGCTATCTACTTGAAATAGAAATAAGAACAATAAACAATATTTGAAAATATTGTTAATCATACTGTAATGAAATGTTTGATTCAAGCATATTGTTTATCATCACTGTATATATGTCATATCAGATATTACCACATCAAGGGTTACTCATATTCTGAACTAAATTTGAGCTTCAAAAATTGTATATTTTGCCTAAAACGCATTCACATTTCATTTTAAACAATGTCATTATCCATAAAAGTACAAATTAAAAAAAATAAAACAAGTAATAGCTGTCTCCCAAACGAACTCCAAAATAAGAATTCAAAGGGTAAAAATTAAATTGCATGGCCAACCAAACCCCTTTGTAATATTTTCGTAAAGATGAAAGCACTTCTAATTTTTCTGCATATTTTCTAATATTCCCTTCGTAATGATCGTCAATTGTTCTTTTGGTTACAACGAAAATATGCTTCCTTTATAAATTTTTCGAAAATTATGCAATTTGAAACACTTAATTTTCCCTCTTTTTTTGTTTCCGGGGCAAAAGCCACCATTACGGATTTTTTGTCATCTGTAAATTAGTTTTAAGCCAACTTATTAACTTTTTTGTAAAACTTCTTTCAGGTTGAATCTCTTTAAATTTTCCCACCTTTTTTCGCCTTCAATGTCATCGTCCGCCATCATTCTATAAAATTTCATCAAATTTTGAATGCTTGAAAATTTCCAGCTTTATCGATTTCCATAGAATTGGCCAGATTTTGAAAATATTAAACCCAAAATAAGTTCTACACTACTTAAACAATTTTCCGGTACATTTTCATCTATTTTGGAGCACTTTTAATTTTCCTACCTTTTTTATTTCCATGGAAACGGTCGTCATTGTGACCCTTTATCATTATGTTACGTTTCATGAAAACCAAAACTCATTTCTACGCATGATAAGCAGCCTTCATGAAAAATTTCATCTATTTTTTTTGGACTTTGAATTTTGTCGTCTTTTTGGACAAAAAAATGTTTCTATACATGCTAGGCAACCTCCCCATCAAATTTTATCATATTCTGACACTTTGAATTTAATCGCCTTTTTTCCGCGTTTCTATGACAGCGGTTGCCGTTTTGGAAATTCTGAGACCTGATTGCACATCTTCTCGATTTCTTTTTCGATCGTGTGAAGTTTTTTAAATTTTTTTAAATTCCAGTCATTGGTCTTTGAGATTTTTCCCGGACAAAATAAAAAACATATAATCAAAATCAATAATTCTCCACAAACAACGTTTGGAAAAAAAAAATTATAACTGTATCAGGTTGCTGATACCAAAGTCTCCAGAACGAACTCCCAAATCAGAATTCAGGACTTTACTAGTTTGAACACCTTTATTTGAAGATTCATTAAATTCTGAAAACTTTCAATTTTCCCCGCCTTTTTCACCGTTTCCATGACAAAGGCCGCCATGATGAAGTCTTAGTGACCAGAAACCAATTGCCAGTATTTTAGATAACATTTCTGTGAAGTTTCATCCAATTCTGTGCCCTTTCAATTTTCCCGCCTTTCTCTCAGTTATCATGGCAACCCGTCCAATTTAAAATATCCCTTTATCTGCACTGAAGAGACATAACTTGTCAAAATGCGCGTTTGCAGAATCAAAATTAACAGTAATTTCGGTATTTTGTTCCAAGACCTGTCTGCATCCTAGGGGATAGGGTCCATGTTTCAGAGAAGTTAGTTAAAATAGGATCACAAGTTCCAGGAAAATGGACAAATTTTGAGTATTTGGGGTTTTTATTGGCTTTCAATTCGTTTACTGCTTTCTTTTTAGTTTTTTATTTGATTTATTTTATTTGTATTCTATTTAGTTTCTTTTTTTTTGGGGGGGGGGGNTTTTTTTTTTTTTTTTTTTTTGTATTTTGAGTTTTTTATTTTTTAATATGTAGCCCAAAACGAAGTCAGTTGGACATGTTGTTTTTCTACGTTTCCTCTGAGTATTATGTCAACCCAGACAAAGCCGAGGTGACATTTTGTGTTTCTCCGTTTCTTCTGATTATTATTCTTCTTATTATCATTCTTCTACATATTTTTGTCCGAAGCATTATTTCGGAATGGTTGGATGTAATTGAATGAGACTTGGTATCAATATCTGAAGATTTTTTTTTACAAAACAAACTAGAGCTGTCGCCGAATGGCAGCCAGTTATACCCCCGCTAATTGAACCCTGAATCAATATGGAAAGTGTAAATTTAAGTGTGTGTGGACACAATACAGTCGTGGACAAAGAACAAATGTGGACACAATGATATACCTCCCCCTTTCTCCAGAAAATATTCAAAGAT
The DNA here is from genome assembly GCA_002080025.1 of Modiolus philippinarum. Lineage (NCBI taxonomy): Eukaryota > Metazoa > Mollusca > Bivalvia > Mytilida > Modiolidae > Modiolus > Modiolus philippinarum. Next base: position 89,905 of record MJUU01047476.1, on the reverse strand, counting down.
GAAATAGTTCCCCTACAAAATTTTGGGCAGCAACCATATGCCTTCATGCATATCTTCAGGAGGTGTACTTAACAGTGTAACATTTCATCAAAATCCAAGCAGTCGTTTAGGAGAACATGCACTGAAAAAGTTTGTCCCAACCCCTTTTCCAGAAAATATTCAAAGTCAAATTATCTCCCCTTCAAAATTCCGGGCAGGAACCATAATATTTCATGCACATCGTCAGATAGTGTACTACAACTGTGCAACATTTCATACTACATACTACAACTCTGTAATATTTCATCAAAATCCAAGCAGCCGCTTATGAGAACATGCGCTGACAAGGTTCATCACCTCATTGCCAAATAATATTCAAAGACAAATTATCTCCCCTTCAAAATTTCAGGCAGTAACCATAATATTTCATGCACATCGTCAGATAGTGTACTACAACTGTGCAACATTTCATTAAACTCAAAGCAGCTGTTTAGGAGAACATGCGCAGACAAGGTTTGCCCCCCTTTTTTTCAGAACATATTCAAAGTCAAATTATCTCCCCTTTAAAATTTCGGGCAGGAACCATATAACTTCATGCACATCTTCAGGTGGTGTACTATAACTGTGTAACATTTCATCAAAATCTAAGCAGCCATTTAGGAGAACATGCACTGACAAGGTTCATCCCCCCTTTTGCCAAATAATATTCAAAGACGAATTATCACCCCTTCAAAATTTCGGACAGCAACCATATCACTTCATTAACATCTTCAGATGGTGTACTACAAATGTGTAACATTTCATCAAAATTCAATCCAACATGACCTGACAAGGTACATGGACGGACGGACAGACGGACAGACAAGGTGATTCCTATATACCCCCCAAACTTTGTTTGCGAGGGGTATAAAAAAGATTCAAAATCGCTGCCATTTTCAAGACCACCGGCGTTTTACGTTAAAAATTTGAGGATTCAATATCTAAGGGTTTGCTTTTCAGAATTGATTCATATGTTTGGATCCAAGAAAACGAGATATTTGGATTATTTGGTGTGGTTTGTTTCCATTGATTTATTCAATTTTTTACCTTTTTGGGGCCATTAAGGGCTTGCTATATGGTGTGAGGTTCCTCACTGAGTGGAAGACCGTACGGTGACCACTAGATGCTTTGTTTCGGGTCGTTTTAACCTGGATATTGGATGTTGTCTCCTTGACATTTACCCCATTTCCTTTCTTTTTCATATTTGTAAAAATGTTCAGAAAGATGGGAGGAAGAACAATATGCCAATAATTATAACAATAATTATAAAATAAATAAATAGAATATATAATGAAATAAGAAATAATTAAAAAAAATAAAATGGCCACCATTTCTAATATGGCCACAAAAATACGTCGAACTTTCAACTTTATCAAATTTCAACGAAAACTGATCTTCCTCTGACTATTATTCTTTTTTAAATAATTTTTGTCTTAGCGAATTTTTGAATGATGTGATATGTAGTCATTATAGTGCCAAATTGAACTTCCATTGATAACTGTAAAGTTTTTGTTGAAATTGTCCATTACATGAGCCACAGACTCGAAAGAACAATCTGTATATATAGGGAAATATGGACGATATTTTGTTTTCCAGATCCACCAGTCGATTTTGTTTTTAGTGAGAAGCAAAACATTTGGTACAGGTTTATACGTTGTGTATGCTTTGGCGTAGATGCTATCAACATCTGCAAAAACCAAAACGCCCGGGTGATTTACATAACCTCTCCGGCGAGCCAGAAGTTTTTGATGACTGTTTTACAGAGAGGTAAGATAAGTACCTGTACTTATCAAGCCCGACAGCAGTTTTTGACGGCTTCAGTAAGTGAGGTAAAATCGAGAGGTATCCTTCCAGGCAGACGACAGTTTTTGATGACGTTCTATGTTTTTTATACGAACTTTATCACAGCAAGTATTAAGTAAGACAGGTAGGCCAGGATTAAGTCTTATCAAAAACAAAATGTCCTATATTTCTTTTACTGGTAATTCACAAAATGATGAATAAAACTCTAAAATGAATAAAAATACGCTGAAATTTCTATTTTAGCGCAATTAATCTATTGTTTATTGCAATGATTTATATGCATTCTTCATTCAACATATAACACGTATGAACACGGCAAAAAGTACCAAATCATGACGTCAGCATAACAACACGCACGTGACGCCCTCACAGTGACCCGATATTTCGATATTTTCTTGATAGTGTCCAGTTTGATGATGCTGATTATATCAGTCCCTGTAGATAAAAAAAAATACATAAAAATTACCGATAAACAAAGAGGTAAGATTGGTACATGTACCTCTCAAGCCAGATGGCAGTTTTTAAAAGATTGATTGATATGGGGTTTAACGTCACTTTCAGCAGTATTTCAGCTATTTCATGACGGTCAGTTTTTGTGATGGAGGAAGCCGGAGTGCCCGGAGAGAACCACCGACTTTTGGTAACTGACATACCTCAACACTTACGATTGTAAGTCGAGTGCACCTTTTTTTAATGTACAAAGTGGGGTGCGAAGTCATACCGCAGAGGTGATTGAATACAGTGGTTATATATGTAGTCGAACTAAGCAAGATTTGATGACTTCAGGTACTGGGGAAGGATTAAGACGTGTATGTCTTTAGTGAGTTAGCAGTTTTTGATGACTTTGGTAAGTGGAGAAGCATTAAGACGTGTATGTCTCTAGTCAGTTAGTAGCTTTTAATGACGTTAGCTAGTGAAGTAATATAAGTACATCTGGGTAAATATTTAGACACTATCAGCCAAGTGCGAATCGACAAGAACATTATTATAGTAAATGAATATTGCAATATTGTTGAAAAAAACATTATTACTGTAATAAATATTATTGATTTAATTACAGTTATAATTTCTTTATCGCGATCGCATCTATTGTTTAGACTATAATAATGATATCATCGATTCGCACTAGGTCGATAGTATTTAGATATAGTTTTACAGAATCGGTAGAAAATTCATAATAAGTACGAGAATGTCCAATTGCAAGATGAATTCTACATAGATCCTAAACAATTTATGTCGCAAAAACATATATCAATGTTATCAAAACACTAAAAAAAAGGAAAACTAGTAATGTACTAAGATTTCAACTCTTTTAACACTCAACAATATAACACGAATGGAATACCAACGGAATGCACATGCGACAAGAAACTTCAAAGAAGGGAATATTTAAAAAAAAAGAAGACACATCCCATGATTCCTTTTCAAGCGATTAGCTACGTTCATGCACGTTATACGCAAGGAACTGTATTCACATGAAAGTTTGTTCAAAGCTTATTTTTCGCTCATTTCGTAAAAAAAAACATATGAATGAAATACGCGTTAGAATTTTAATTATTGTTCGATGTAATTTCCGGAACATGCTTCACACGAAAAATGCTCTGCAAAATTTAAACCGTTCCTAGCATGTGTCCCTGAAACAAAATTAATTTAATCTTTTGAATCGTTTAAAATGTGCATGAATCGTAGGCGCTTTTCCAAGGTTGATAAATTGAAAACGGGATAAAGGAAAACTGTGAACGGAATGTACACGAGAAAAAAAAAAAAAAAAACAGAATGTTTATCATTCAATTAGCTGTACTGTATTTTCTATGTTTAAATCTCTCCAAATAACTTTATTATTGCCCAAGATGTTTTTGTGAAACACTATTCAAGCCTCTGATGATTGTAATTAACAAGGAAAAAGCAAAATCTAGATTTTTACATTTTTGACCTCTCTGAACTTGGCCTTTGACCTTCACCAGATTTTTGGAGAAATTGTACTTAACTACTTTTGATCTATTCACATATAGAATATCAAGCCTATTGCAATTGTAATTAACGAGCTAAAAGCAAAATCTAGATTTTGGCATTTTGACCCCTGTGACCTTGACCTTTGCCCTGACCTTAATAAGAATTTGCATAATTGTTTTCAGCTTTATATGATCAATAAACAGGCCAAATATGAAGGTCCTATCACATCTGGTTGAAAAGATAAAGCCAATGCTTACGTTTTTGTTAAAGTTTTCAAATTTGCATTCAGTGACCTTGACCTTTGACCTGACCCGATTTTTTTGATGATTTGTACTAAGCTCCATCAGATCTATTCACACATAAAATATCAAGCCTCTACCAATTGAAACTAACGAGCTATAGCAAAATCTAAATTTTGACCTTTTGACCTCTGTGACCTTGACCTTTGACCTGACCTTTGTTAAATTTGAGGATTATGTTCAACCTCACATGATCAATACACTTACTAAATATGAAGGGCTTATCATATCTGGTTCAAAAGTTATGAACCAGGTTAAAGTTGCGGACGGACAGGCGGACATACAGACAGACAGGGGAAAAACAATATGGCCTGATCTGAAGATCTTTGGGCATAAAACGGTATAAAGCGGAACTTACGACAAGAAATAAAGATAAAACGAATAGCATTGGAGAACAGCATAATCAACATTAGACAGCTTAAACAAAAAAACAGAAAGGATGGTTTGGGTATCCGTAAACCGTTTTAACCCTACCACGTGATGCTGCAAGTGCCGGTGCGAAGTCCAGCTATCCCGAGTTTCTATCGTTGTCTACGTTTGTCTTTTCTAAATTTATTGTTTTTCTTTTGCAGTTCTTTGGTGGATTGTAATGTTTGGCCATTGTGTTTCCTCTTATCTTATCTTTATTAATACTTATCGTTGAGCTCATTAGTCAATAAAAAGACTACGCCTTAGTTAATATTATTTTCATTATTAAGCTAAAAAAACAGAACCCCCCTAATAAAGAATACATCGGCAAACGAATACCGAAGCAAAAATATTAAAAGGGGGAATTCCAAAATGTTTTAAAACGCACGAGTCCATAATATGAAAATATATTTTGAAAAGGGAACAAATCGCCTTGAGACAAAACAAAATCCATTTGGGTTTCCATGTGGGAACTAAGTACAAAAATATGAAAGTAACTTTTTCAAAATTTGATGAATTAATTAGAAATATCAGGTACTATAAATACATATTAGATGTGGTTTTTTCAATTGATTTATTCTTTTTTTTCACCTTTAGGCCATTTAGAGATTGATAAACGGTGTTACATCCCTAACTGTGTCTAATATTTTACGAAAGGATATGGAGTAAATGAACATGAGACCATAACATAACCATAACCATAACCATAACCATAAGACCGTATGGTGACCCTAGATGCTTTGTTGGGTCTTTTTAACATTGTAATGGAATGTTGTCTCCTTAATATTAACTCCATTTCCTTTCTTTCTCATACCGATTTCAATTTTCTAATCTATTAAAAACATTGCAAATAATTAACGAATTTATTTTGGAGCAGTTTCTACAGTTTACTTCATACCGAACTCGTTTAAATCAAACCTTAGTCATTGTGTTTCTTTATTTCATTTTTTTGTCTCGTTTAAATACCAACCCAATAGTCAGTACTTCGGTGCTGACCCGAAAGCCGATTTCATTTTGAGATTTGTAACATCTTAATATCGCGCAAAAGTGTTGATTTAAACTAAGGAGAATCTTCCACATGCATAGCTCTGCCCTGAGCTTGATTTTGGAGTTTCTATTTAGGTAACTAATTCTCTCTCAGCTTTTACACTTATTTCAATTTATCTACATCAAAATGTTTTGATTTGATCTGCACTATCAAAGAAATATTAAGAATCTAACACCAGGGGAAAGTGCAAGACATATAGAATAATGGTAGTTTTGAAGGTCGAGACAGAAAATATCACCGTATCGCAGCGAGTCCGATAAGACGAGCTGTGATACTAGTGATATTTTTCTGTCGAGACCTTCATAACTATCATTAGTGTTTTTATCGGCAACGTCATAAGAGTCATGATGTCAATTTCATGACGACATTGCCTGATATTTTCTTGTATCAGGTCAGTACGGAGATACTGACAATATCAGTCAGTAAGATCAAAGAGAAAATGTACATATTGCCGATAAAGGAGAATCTCAGACATCCAAGGGTAAAATTTCACGTCTCGGACGAAGCTTGCTGAGTCTGAGATGATTGAAATCTTACTCGAGTGTGTGAGATTCTCTTGTCTCGCACTTCCAATAGTGTTTGATTTTATTACTCACTGTATTCATCCTAAAAAATACTAAAATCCAGACAAAAATATCGCCCTATTCGTCTGTTTACACAAGAAGTTATGTCATAAAATCAGAATTGTATACCAGAGCGCGCCATGTTTTAAAGGACGATTTTTCTTGTTCAATTTTACTTTAAATGATATAGCAATTTTATAATACATAGATTAAATCCACTTATGATCACTAATGAGGATAGATGTGAACTACAGACCATAAATGTGCAAATACAATATTTGCCGGTAAACTGCACGTGATTGTGTAAGACTGTGAACATAGGAACTGCTGTGTCTCAGAAGTGAGAAATTAAAGAGACATTAGTTGTCGAAATGTGCATCTGCAGAAGCTAAAATGAACAGTAACTTCGGAACCTTAATATTTAAACTATTTTCCCTTATATGCTACATTTTCAGAGATCATAAACCATTCATTTGTTCTATGGTTGATTGTTTGAAGTTCTCATATGACTCCCTTCTTTTGCTTTGGAAACAAAGCTATGTTCTAATTCCAACAATATTTTTTAGCACATGCGTATATTTTTTACAAAATTATATTTGCAATGCACAATTTCACATTTTATGTACTCAATATTCATTTTATTTTATGTAAATAAAGTTTAAATAATGAATCACCCAAAAAATCCACAACAAATAATGATAATAATAAAAATTTACAACAGTTACTAAATTTAGACTCAGAACTGAAATTGACATAACCGTAACCTAGCAACAGATGTGTTGTTGTTATGAAATCCTATCTATGTTGCATACCATGCTCTTCGATTAAAATATAAAGTTTTCAATTTTTAACGTTAATAAAATTATAAATGTTATATTGCTTTTCTTTTCTTTCTTTTTTTTTTGGCTTCAAAAATAACATACAAAAAATGTAACTAAAGAGACATATAAATCAGAAATTCAACCAGATCACACTTATGTCTGTTTCAATTTTCAAATATCCGTATTTTATATTTTTATAACAGATAATTTGTATTAGTTCATAAGCTTATAAGCCACTTGTATTAATAAATCTACGAATATAGATTTCTTTATGTCCATTAATGTGTGCTTGTATGCAGTTTTTGGATATATTTCAATTCTAGTGCAAAACCCAATATTGCTCTCTAAGAGCCGCTTCGAATGTTCAAAACTCTTAATAAAAAATTATTAGAATCGAAATTGATTATTGCAATTGGGCTCTATGCGAATAAGAACTTGTTCAGACCTTATATTTGTCTTCATTTTATACCTCGCTATCACTCGGTATAAAATATTGACAAATATAAGGTCTGCCCATATTCTAATTCGCATAGAGCCTGCTTGCAATAATCTATTTCTTAAGTATTCTACGACCCACAGTTAAGAACTTTGTTGCTGTCTTAGAAACCGATTTTTATTTTTGAACAAGGTTATATATATTTCAGATGATTTTTATTGAAAAAAAATTAAAATCTAAATTTAAGAAAATGTTGTTACATCCTAAGGAATATCTCCATCATGTATAGTTCTGTTCTAAGATGATTATGGTTTTCCTTTATAGATCCTATTTGCAATTTGCTCTCTATCAGCTTTACACATATTCCGGTTTATGAATTTCCAAATGTTTTTATTTGCTGTAAGCAAAGCATCGATCTTAATTTTGGAATTTCCTTTAGATATTATTGGTCGTTTGCTTTTTTTATATTTATATATCATTAGAGTGTGGTCTTAAAAGTGAATTTTTCTGTACTGAAGAGACATATTTTTGGTTTCAAATTGCAATTTACACACACCAAAGTAAAGTGTGTTTCGGTCACATTTACTTCGGTTTGCGCAGAATATGGCATGTATAACTAGATACCTTATAGAACAATTTAAAAATATTTTGTGTTTATCTATGATCAAAATTCCTGCTAAATCGCGTTTATTCTGCCATAACCTCAAATTTGTCTGTACAAACGGCGCTGCTTGCGAACCGTTCTTAACGATATTGATTATAACGTCATAAGATTGAAATCACAATTCATGTTAAAATTTGGCTTGTAGCGTTCAAAACTTTTATCAGTCGTTTTGCTGGGTAAATTAATTAAACAAGATGTATTTGTGGAACTCTACATATGCCCTTAGCAAGGGCAAATTCTGACCTCTGTGAATATGACATTTGACCTGACCTATTATTTGCATTGCAAAGTTATGTTTCCCTTGACTAGATCTTTTTCACTTGCAAAGTATGAAATATCTATCTAATATAGTTCAAAAGTAATTCAAAGGCTAAAGTTTCGGACACACAAACAGACGCACACACAGAAAGATACAACGACAGACCGGAAATAACAACATGTCCCGATTATTGAATTTGAGACATAAAAATCATCTGAAGAGATCAAGAATTGATCAAATTAACCGTCAACATCTTATAAAAAGAAGTATATTTTTATGTTTTTGCAAGTTTCACTTAATTGTGGTTTAGTTTATAGGGCGCCATTTTAGAATCAGTAATAATGATGACATGAACTAAACATGGCAAATATAGAGAGTGTTAACAGACCTTTGCACTATTTACAGAGAGTGGTTTCTTCTTGATTGATGGTAATGACTACGACAGGGATAACATCTTCACTCATAGTAATGGAGCAAAAATGACATATTTCAACTTCAAAACAGGAGAACCTTCCAGAGTTCGAAGAGGTCAACGTGCTGAGGACTGCCTTGCTGTGGCAGCAAAGGACAGCTTCAAGTGGCATGACATTATGTGTGGAGCATCGATACAGTTGAGTGGCGTCGTTTGTGAGGTTGTACCATAACTATTCTACCGAATTAACGCCTTCTAACATTTCAATAGATGAATATTGTATTTGAATATAGGAGGTATATTGCATTTTGTTCCTCTGCATTATCAGTTGTTTTCACTTAATTGACATTAATGTTAACCATGAACTTACTTCTTGACATCATCTTCCTTGTCATTATTATTATACCCCTGCAATAGGTGGCCGTATATAGTGATCATGGTGTCTGTTCGTTATTCTGTCCGCCATAGTGGTACACATTTTGTGGATACAGCCCCTCCTAGACCACGTGATGAAATTCAATTAAACTTGCACAGAATGATCAGTGCATATTGCCCCTGTGAACCAGCTTTTTTAAAAAATTGATTTAACTTGATTTTTTTGGTGATATGTTTACTTCTGGAATCAAGCTGGGGAGTGGGGGGCATAAACATGTGTTGCTTCAATGACATATTTAAGCTGCGATCGATGTTGCTCAACATTTTTATTCTCTTCTTGTAACCCTGGTGCTTTCAGCTGGATAACTCTGAGCATCGCCCAAGTTGGCACTCCATGGCGGGTGGGGAGCAAAGGAGTGACCTTGATATAATTTTTGTCAAGAATACCGCTAAGTGCACACTAGGGGCCTTCTTGATCTCGCTTGAGGGGGTGAATATTGTTCACCTCTAGTTGAAGACCCTCAGGTGACATCAAGATGTAGACAGGAATAAAAGCCCTGTCCTTGATAAACTGGAGTTTTCTATGTATCGTGTGCATTTTTGTCACATGTACATTCACTCCATATCCTTTCATTTATCCTATGTAATAGTGAGCTTTGCTCACAGTTTTACAATCATCTTTAAAAGTTTGAAGATTAACTTTATTACTGCTTTATATTATTAATAAAAAAAAGTTTGGTTTCACTCTATTCAAGTTTAGATCCTGTAACGAAGCTGTAACTAACAGCGTTTTAAGGGAATTGCAACACTATCACGAAAATAGAAATGGACCGTTTTTTCTCTGTTTTTTGTTTTTGTTTTTTGTTTTGTTTTGTTTTTTGTTTTTGTTTTGTTTTGTTTTTGTTTTTTGTGCGTTTTTAACTATATAGGACTTGAAAACAAAGTGGAAAAACAACTAGAAATTAAGTCATTTCAACCTCTCACAACATGGGAATATTTTAATATATGGTTACGTTTTTGTGTCGCCTGCTGTAAGCAGATTCGACACATAGGGTTTACTATCCGTCGTCTTATGTCGTCGTCCTACGTCGTCTGTCGGTTTTGAACCCGCAACTCCTTCTAACCTACTAGTCCGATTCTAGTCAAATTTTCAGAATATATTATTCAATTGGTGTAGTTTTCCACCTGATACTGACATTTTTGATTTTACAGATTGAAGATGTTCGCGGAGCCAAAATTGCTCATTTGTGAGTCTGTCGGTTTTTGAATCCGCAACTCCTTCAAAACTGCTAGTTCAATTCCAACCAAACTTTCAGGATAACTTTTTCACCTCGTGTAGATGCGCACCTGATACTTAGAATTTGGATTTTACATATTTTTGTAGAGCCAAAAGTTGCTCATTTGTTATTCTGGTAAGTTAATCCTCAACTCAATCATAGCTGTATGTCAGATTCAAACCAAACTTGCGGAATATGTTGTTCACCTGATCTTGTGCATCTGATACCTACTATTCTAATTTTACATATTGTAGAGGTTAACTGAGCCAAAATAGCTCATTTGTTGATTTAGTTTCTTTATGCAATACTCTTTCAAAACTATAAGTCATATTCCAGCCAACCTTTCAGAATGTTTGATCACTTGATTTAATGATGCACCGAATACTCAAAATTTTGATTTTACAGATCTTAGAGGTTCACTTGGCCAACAAAAGCTCTTCGGTAGTGCTGGCGACACAAGTGTTCTATGGAACACCCATCATTTTTTTTTTTATATTTTAATCGAACAGTACAACTTCCTATAAAAGAAATGCTTTGTTATTGAATTTAAGGAGGTTCGCTTTCCATGTTTTGGTATATCTGTCAGATTTTGCACTCCTTTTGGTATATCCATTTAACAGGTTTTAATCTTTTTTTTTCATGGAACTTATCCCCGTTTTTTTACATAATGCTAAAGTTATAATTGGATAAGTATTCTGTAAAACAATTAATAAATAAGTTTTTTTTTCATATTTCTAAATGGTAAAACCTTGTTTTTTGAATCTATAAAAGATTTTAAGTATGTCATACTTTGTAACTGGAAATATAAACATTTCACAAAAGTTTGTTCAAAACTAAGGAGTACATACCAAGCTATTACAGACTTTTTCAAGAAATGTAACTCTGTCAATCAAGTATAAACTGGTTAACAGTGATTGTACTGGTACCTGTGTAGTATTAAAGGAGTAAACGATACGTGCTTATAATGGTTTATAAAATCATCTTTATATCTTTAAATCTTTTATATATAATTTTTGAAATAAAGATCTGTTAAAAAGGAACTTATAAATATCACAAGACTTTTAAAAATATCTCTAAACATCAAAAGTTATATAGTTGTTGACTACACAACACACAAATTTGTAAACACCAAAACACTTGCAAAAATATGGTCATTTGTTGACTAATTAAGCCAAAAGTACCACACGTGTGTACAGGTTAAATTGTTTATTGGGGCAATCAACAATACGGGTGTGTGTCAAATTAACAAGGCCATTAAACATCACTGATGATGTGACAAATCAATAAGACTGTTACATTGTATGGTCCCAAATCGGGTTACTTTGTTTTTTGTTGTTTTTTTTTAATTTTGTGTAGAAACAAACTATGATTGATTGATTGATTGATGTTTTACGCCAACTTCAGCAATATTTCAGCTATATTGTGGCGAGAAACAAACTTTGAATATAACACTTCAAGAAAATCGAAGGGTTGCTGACCAAGTGGATGCAAGGTTTTTTGCACTTATTTTGATTTTTTCTGAATAAAATACAGACCAGCCTTTACTTCATACAGTTTTTTTTTATAAATCATCCCCCCCCCCCCCCCGCCAAAAAAAAATTGAATGCAAATAAAAGTAAGTGAATAGATATTAAATTATAATTTGTGACTTGAGGTTAGTAAGAAAACTTGAAATGAAACGATATCTATTTGAAATAAGATCACTGGCTAATGTAAACAAATGATAGTTTACTTCCGGTCATCGTACATTTTTGAAATTTTGGCAATTTTCAAATCAATTTTGAAGTAAAAGAATCACCTCTTTAAGTGTTAAAAATTATATCCTCTTGTAGATAATTTTCTTAACTTTCCAGTTTGATTGGAACATTTTTAAAAGGTTATTGTATTTTCAAAATATAATGCGATTTTCTACACCATCCAACACGAAATTTACTATATTTACAAAGAAATTAACGGGACAATTTACATTTTACATAGCGAATTTTCAAATCAATTTTGAAGTAACCAAACATTTTCCGATTCTAAAACAATTTATATCATTAGAAAGATAATTCAATAAAGAACAATATTCGATTGGAACATTTTTTAAAACGAATTCAAGAAAAAAGATATTTTAGATTTATTGTACAGTGTTGTGCATTCGCCTTTTACGATAAACGACAATGTAATGGTGACCGATTTGGTCACGTGACCAGCTGATGTCGCGATAAGCTGAACATGACATGTATTTCCCCTCGCATAGCTCTGCCCTTAGCTGTCTTTGGCGTTACAATTTAAATGCTTTTGGTAATACGTTCTCTATTTGATTTTACCTATAATTCGGTACATGGATTTCCAAATGTTTTGATTTGATCTACACTGAAAAGACATATATGGCAAAATCTCAATTAGCAGTAACTTTGATATTTTGTTTTTCCCATCAAATTTATAATAATGACATCTCAGAAACAAGGTCGTACATCTATCAGTTTTTCACTTAAAGTATTTGTTTTATTTTCTAACAAACATTCACATTCATCTGAAATTCATTTTATTTTCTGATTTTGTGAGACTCAAAATGAATCAAATTTGAATGATTGTGAATTACATGTTATAAAGTAATGGTGAATGAAAGGATATGGAGTAAATGCACATGAGATAAAGTCTCTACAAATGTACGGTAAAAACAAGAAAAGGAACAACGCTTTTATTGTTTTTCTTTATCTGGAAGTCACCATGAGGCCTTCAACAATGAGCTTTGCTCATACCTGATAAGAAGTCCAAGACGGCCCCATAGCATCCGCTTCAGCGAAACTCTGCTAATTTTTGAACAACGCTACATCCATGTATTTGCTGTTCATGGGTGCGGGATTGTAAACAAACATTAATTAAACTTGCAAGGTGCTCTTACAATCAGCTTGTGTTAACAGAGTTAGATCACTTGGATAAACCTATCCAAACGTTTAATGTTTATTTGCTTGGCCATTTTACTTTTCATGCCATAAATAGTTTGTTTTTTTTTAGCCTGACAAATTTAAGAATTATTATATTGTTATCTTTATTTGTATTGAATGTACTTCATCCATAATCAAGTGTTTTTTTTTATCTCCTCATCTAACAGTGTATGTTTTTTTATCTCCTCATCTAACAGTGTATGCAAAATGCTCATGATTATTACTACAAATGTTTCAGTGTAGTTCCAGTGTTAAAATCCCCGTAATTTTGTATTACCTATTTCTTTCCAAGCTTTTGTAACTTACACCCGAAGTTGGAATAGTTATATCCGTAAACATGCTGCTTTGAATGTCATTTAGGTGATGTGAGTTCGAGCCTAACTTTTGACTGATTCAAAACAAACAAGAAACATAAATCATAAAGATGAAATTAAGTAACAAGAGGCTCTCAAGAGCCTGTATCGCTCACCTGGGCCATTGCTGACAAAAACAGTCAAAAATAATAATACCAATGTTGAATGCCAATCTTGAATCTGTTCAGACAAGCCAGACACATTTTAAGAAGGGGACAAACTAAGGTCCATTGTGACCAAGTGCGATTCCAATTGGCCAAGTACTTTCAGAAGAGAAGATCTTGGAATATGTTTCCCCATAGGGTCCAATGTTAAACTAAGTTCCCCGCTGGTGGCCATCTTAGATGATGTGCAGACTTGCCGGACTCATTTTTGAAAGGGAACCACCTAACGACTATTCTGGCCAAATTTGGTTCCGATTGGCTCTGCGGCTTCAGAGAAGAATATCTTTGAATACCTTCCCATAGGGTCCAATGATAAAACCAGGCTTCACGCGCTGGTGGCCATCTTGGATATGATGCGGACTTGACAGACACTTTTTTGAAAGGGGACCAACTTAGGACTATTGTGAACATCAATATGTATTTGGAAACCAAATTTCATTGAAATCGGAAAATGTTGAATTTTTCCGCCTTTTTGCGGCCATTTTGAAAATGGCGGTCAACAAACAATTTTCAACATCTGTTTTGAAGTCGCAACATCAATATCTACTTGGAAATCAAATTTCATTGAAATCGGAAAATGTTGAATTTTCCAGCCTTTTTTGGTGGCCATTTTGAAAATGACGGTCAATAAAACAATTTTCAACAACGGTTTTGAAAACG
>MJUU01047476.1:9851-67319 GCA_002080025.1 Modiolus philippinarum | reverse complement strand
AAAAAAAATCCTTATTTGTCATGTAAGAATGTCGCTCAGGGTGAAATATTCGGCATAAAGAGTCAACCTGTGGTAAAATCAGTATAAATTGAAGCCCCTAGGTGAAAAAAAAACACAAGCTTCGGTTTTTCTGACAAAGATTCTTAGTCGTAGTTGCCCTTTTCATTATATTTTCATTATTATAATAATTGTTTCGAAAGAAAATAATAACGGCAAATAAGCTGATCTCTTCATGTCTACAAAAGAAAAGGTTTTAAAAACGTTATTGATTAAATGTCAAATGTACAAACTTCACTGACAGTGTCAAATGAATAATCTATATCAGGTTTCTGAATGAAGTTTATTGAAAAAACGAAACGTGAAGATTTTCACCAACTGTTTTTCTCTCTTTATCAAAACATAAACTTGAATTTGATCATTAGTCAAATCGTCGCACATTTTTTGAGAATTAAGAATATATAGAAATGACTTAAATTCAAAGAAGTATCGCCGCTTTCTCTTGAATATTTTTTTTCTTTTCTTTTACTTCACCAATATTCCAAAGGCATTAAATCTTTCAATCCCTGTTTTGGCACGTCATCTGTTATTTACAAGAAAATCAAATTAAAAGCATTTTCATACTTTTAGAGAGATGTATGCTCTCAACATTTTTCAGTTATGGTGTACTTGTGCGTGAGAGAATTTCTCATATGGATATACCATTGATACTTTCAAATTTTGGCAATAATTTTTGTAATTTTCGAAATGTAATCCAGACCACCTGTTTTAAGTGCCCATATCTCACTATTTTATAACGCCAAGTTTTCTTACATTCGACTTGATGAGTGCCCTGTGTTTGTCTATATGTTGTAGTTGTCCACCAGCTTAAGACACTAGTGCTTTTGTCGGGCAAAGGATGACAGTGATTGTTAGAGCACTTTGCCAGTTTAATTGATGTTTGTTGACAATCCCGCACCCATGACCAAGAAAGACATGGATGTAGCGTTGCTCGACAATTAGCAAAGAATTCTGCTTAAACCGGTGCTAGGGGCCGTCTTGAACTTACTATGAGGTATGCACAAAGTTCATTGTTGAAGACCTCATGGTGACTTCAAGATGAAGAACAACAATAAAAGCGTTGTTCCTTTGCTTGTTTTTTACCATGTATTTGTAGAGACTTTGTCTCATGTGCATTTACTCCATATCCTTTTATTCACCATTTTAGATATTAGATTCAGTCACCAAACTTGCCACTTCAATGAATTTTTGACAAATTTTGTCTATTTTTGTAGCTTTTTTGTTCAAATTCGCACGTTCAGAACCAAACTAAACTAATTGCATTTGGGCTGGCAAGTGTTTATACAATCGACACAAATAGGGGTTTTTGGTAGCCGGTGTCCTTTGAGTGAATGCCAGTCTCACACACACTGTAAAATGACTTCAATGAATACAAGGTCTAATTACAATCATGTTCGACTGCTAATTTGTCAGAACATATATAAGTGTGGCATGCATTAATTTCAGTTCCAGGAAGTACACTATTTCGGACAACATTTGAGAATATTGTGAAAATGGGCCAACATATGTACAAATCTTGAACTTAATGATTTTCAACCTCCTATTTTGCATGTTACTGTATGAATATAAGTGAATGAGGACTACAATATGATACACCCAAGTTACAAATATTAATGCTAGAACGCTTTGTTATAGAGTGATGAATACTTCACATTCCATGGAAATGAAAACCTTCTTGTTTTAGCGTTTTGTGCAATACGAACACATTATTCTCATTATTATTATTAGAAATATGAATGACATTATTTTTCTATTGCCGAAAATAGTAACATATCTATACTTTTGTTCATGGATGCGGGGTCGTCAACAAACATAAAATAACCGGTTCTTAAAATTGCTGCCATCTGTTGCTCGTCAATCACAACATGTAAACAATCAAAGGGCACCCATGGACACCATTGCATGGAACTTGACATTATAAAATTAAGTGATGTGGGCGCTATAAACACGTGGTCAGAATAACATTTTAAAATATAAAAAAAAAATAATTAGAACGTAACTTCCTGTGGTCATAAATACATAACACATGATGTAGTCGCTTTAATTATTCTGTTACTGGCAGATATTTAAGATATGATTACTACTGTCTTGGGATATAGTAAATGACTTTGTTTATGAAAATAAAATCATATTAATGCAATAATATGTCTATTCCATTTAAGGAAGTACCTACTGGCATTCATTTCAACGATTTTGGCATGGTGGACTTCTTAAATTTATACATTTAAGAAACTAGAGACTCACATCAGCCTGTATCGCTCACCTGGTGACTGGTTTTATTAATTGTCACCAAGAGATCATCCATTAATGGCATTATTATCCATACTATACATCAGTTCACCAGATGTTACAGTTTCTGACATACATACTTAAGTCACAAGCTTTGAAGGAAACCATCCAAGGACTATTGTGACCAAGTTTGGTTCCAATTGGCTCAGTAGTTTCAGAGAAAAAGATCTTCGAATGCCTTTCCCAAACTATGTTAAACTATGCTCCCCGCTGGCGGCCATCTTGGATGAGATGCGAACCTGCTGGACATCTCTAGAAATTGTAGTCCTCGATAAGCTTAACACTCTTGCAATTCAAACTTAACCTCTATCACAAATAGTTTTTGAAATAAAAGTAAAAACGTATAAAAATCGTGAAAATTCAACAAAAAGGTGGCTATAACTCCTATATGGGTTGTCAGATTTTTTTTCAAAATTGCAGGACATGTAGATCTTATTATGCTGACCATTTTTGTAATTTAAACTTTACACCTATCTGCTATCATTTTCAATATATAAGACGAAAAGTATAAAAAAAAACAAAAAAAAAAACCGGAAATTTTGCGGAAAAAGGGCAATAACTCCAAGACCGATCATCGGATATTCTCCAAAATTGGTGGGTAGATCTCATCATGCTGATCATTTTTACCCCATGTCAGAAATTTGATATATGTAACGGTTTTTGAGTTATTTGCAAAAAAAAAAAACAGAAATTTACCCCTATGTTCTATTTTTAGTAACAGCGGTCATGTTGCTCGGTCAACGGACATAAAAATCACAAACTTTAAAGTGCATACCCTGGTGATGATTCAGGCCAAGTTTGGTTAATATTGGCCCAGTAGTTTCAGAGGAGAAGATCTTTGAATAAAAGTTAACAGACGGACGACGGACGCCGAGTGATGGCAAAAGCTCACATGGCCTTTGGCCAGGTGAGCTAATAAAGATGAGAACGAAGTTCATTAATTAATAACATAATAGACCAGTTTTTTTTAACCAGAACTATGTTGCTATAAATTGTAAATCAACTACACTAAACTTTTTTTTATACTGAACAATTATCACTTCACAATATATTGGATCCGCCAATGATCACTATTTTAGATTGATTGATTGGTATGGGGTTTAACGTCACTTTCAGCAGTATTTCAGCTATCTCATGACGGTCAGGAGGAAGTCTGAGTACCCGGAGAGAACCACCGACCTTTGGCAGCTTACTGACATACCTTATCACTTACGATTGTAAGTCGAGTGCACCCTTTTTAGCTCACCTGGCCTTAAAGGCCAAGTGAGCTTTTTTCATCACTTTGCGTCCGTCGTCCGTCCGTCAACAATTTCAAAAATCATCTCTGAAATGGCTGGGCGAATTGTAACCAAACTTGGCCTGAATCATAACCAGGGTATGCAGTTTCAAAATTGTGTTCGATTAGTCCGAGGATCAAACAATGTGGCTGCTGTTAATAAAAATAGAAAATAGGGGTAAATTGCTGTATTTTGCAAATAAATCGAAAACCGTTACAGATATCAAAAATCTGACATAAAAAATGATCAGCATGGCAAGATCTACCCGCCCTGCAATTTTGAAGAAAATCTGAAAACCCGTCTTGGAGTTATTGCCCTTTTTTCGTAAAATTTTCAAAATTATAATAGTTTTTATTTTTTATTTGAAAAAAACTGTAAAAGATAGAGGTCAACTTTAAATTGCAAAAATGTTCAGCATATCAAGATCTACCCACCCTGAAAATCTACAAAATCCCTTGTAGGAGTTAGTGCCCTTTTTTCACTGAATTTTTAAAATTTTTGTTTTTTTTCTTTTATTTCCAAAACTATAGAAGATAAAAGTTAAGTGTAAAATAATGCAATGTTTGCTATGATGTGGTGAATTCCAAACTGGCGTTGAAAATAGTTTCTTGACCTCCATTTTCATTGAAAATGGTTTGTTGACCTCCATTTTCAAAATGGCCGCCAAAAAAGGGCGGGAAAATTCAACATTGTCTGATTTCAATGAAATTTGGTTTTCAAATAGATATTGATATTGCGACTTAAAAACCGGTGTTGAAAATTGTTCGTTGACCGCCATTTTCAAAAAGGCCGCCAAAAAATGCGGGAAAAATCCAACATTGTCCGATTTCAATGAAATTTGGTTTCCAAATAGGTATTGATGTGGCAACTTCAAAACTGATGTTAAAAAATGTTCCTTGACTGCCATTTTCAAAATGGCTGACAAAAAAAGGTGGGAAAATTCAACAATGTCTGATTACAATGAAATTTGGTTTCCAAATAGATATTAATGTTGCGACTTCAAAACCAGTGTTGATAATTGTTCATTGACTGCCATTTTCAAAATGGCTGCCAAGAAAAAAAGGCGGGAAAATTCAACATTGTGTCATTTCAATGAAATTAGGTTTCCAAATAGGTATTGGTGTGGCCACTTCAAAACTTATGTTCAAAATTGTTTGTTGCTTGTCATTTTCAAAATGGCTACAAATTAGGCGAAATATTCAACATTGTCCGACTTCAATAAAATTTGGTTTCCAAATAGATATTGATGTTGCGACTTTATGGTGTTAAAAATTGTCGTTGACCGCGATTAACATAATGATGTCTCGACTTCAAAACTGGTGTCAAAATGTGGTCCTTAGCAAGAATGTTTTTTGTCAAAAAAAGTCCAACAAAGACATGTCTCCATATTATTGCTCAGTTGAACAAGATTCGAACAATTTAGTGGCATTAATCCCACTGATTTTAGTATTTCATACAATATATTTAAGTCAACGGTGTCTGAGGCTTTTTGAAGATAATGACCAGTCCAGTAAATAATTCTATTGTTGTTTGTGATTTTTTATGGTCTGTGGATGTATGAGATAAATCTGAACTTAGTATGAAGATCTAAAACCGGACTTCAATCGATTTGCTTAGATCCTCCTACAGCTACATATTGGTGGATTTTTTCTTTACCAAACCCTTCGGGAAGTTTTGAGTTTGATTTTTCTTCCGTAGTGCGACAGTGTTTTACCAGCAGACTAGATTCCTTGAGCTAGCCGGCAGTTTAGCGGCGAGCACTCTTTGACCCTTCTTTCAAAATTACGTTTTGTCTTATGCTTTTTCTGTTCCAAGATAGTGGTCATTGAGTTAGTAGTNTACCTGTATTGGGTTTTATTCGCATGTTTATGATACTATAGGGAAACGGGATAGAGAAAGGGGAGGTTTGGGTACCCATAAACCAGTTTAACCCTACCACTGGCTTTTCCTGGTGCCGGTACCAAGTCCGGCTATCCCGAGTTCCTATCGTTATTTATGTTTGTCTCTTGTTTTCATTATTGTTTTTCTGGTGCAGTTTGCTTGTAAATTGTGGCATGTGATTGTAGTTCCTGGCCATTGTAGGTGTTTCCCTTTAATAACAAATTTAACAAAATAACTTCAATTGAAGAAAATTTTGTCAGAATGCTCCGGAAGGTGTATGAAATGTAATTATGGACAAAGTTAGGGGGACCATGGGGAAAAATATGTATAAAGCCAGAGAATTCCGAAAATTTGACATGAATACCTAAACGTGACCAGCGAATTTCCATAAGGAAGAATTGAATATTCTTCTTAGGAACATTTTTGATGACCAGGGTTGATATAAAATATCAAAACAGAAAACTTTTCTAGGTGATTTTTTTTCACGAATCAT
Organism: Modiolus philippinarum; assembly: GCA_002080025.1. NCBI lineage: Eukaryota > Metazoa > Mollusca > Bivalvia > Mytilida > Modiolidae > Modiolus > Modiolus philippinarum. The sequence goes on along the minus strand of MJUU01047476.1, from coordinate 61,322 downwards.
TATGTCAGTTTGTTGAAAAAATATGTTTACGAATAACCCTTCTTGGAGGTTATGTTTGTTAGATGAGACAGACGTGAATAGTTGAAATGTGACACTCGACATTATCTAATCTATTCGAGATCTAACATGAAATTTTTGTTGAAGGTATCGGATTCTTACGCTGGTTTCCATGAATCTTTTTTGGAGATTCTTCTTTATATACAAGGTTTAATCACCGAAAAATTCAAGCATAAATGAATTCGGCCTCTACAATTTGTATTTCTTTGGAACAAAAGTTTAAGAAATGTGTTTTCAAAACTACATTTAATCTTCAATATGTTTATTGTTTGCAATACAAGATGAAAGGGTGATCAACGAATTCATAAAAAATGTTTATGCATCCATATTCCACAAGTCTGAGGGGAAAATATAAAAATAGAGAAGCGTTATAATTGCAACGATATTTAAGTTTCTGTCGTAGATTTTGTAAGCCGTATGCAACCTTAGTATCTTGCAGACTCAAACACATTAAAGGTAAATGGAGGTAGTTATAAATTTACCAAACAGAACTGTCAAAGTACAAGACGCAAATAGACAAACATGTCAACCGGAATGGTTCTACAATGGGGTGCAGACATAACCTCTCATAAAGTTAACTTAGAGCAGTCATAAAAGCTCCTCTAAGTTAACTTAGAACAGGTATCTAGTCTGCTCTAGATCAGCTCTAAGTCACCTCAAGAATCTTGACCACTCTGAATAGTCATGGTCATAGCTAGAATCCTGACCTTTCTGGACAGAGCAATGACTGCTCTGACCTGTTCTACCCATGACCATCCTACCTACATCTGTTCTGGCCATGATCGTTCTTACAAGAAAAGTATGTTCTGGCAATGACTGCTCTCAGCTGACTTGTTCTAACTATAACCGCTCTCATACAAGCTCTTGTCACAGCCCTGACAAATATTCATAACGTGCCTAATATATACGTATTACATATATTTCAAATTTAGTTATAGTATAAGAACAAAAGTAAATTAAAAAAAAAATGAAAAATATGAATATGAAATAAATTATTCGGATATAAAATTACATTTTGCCGGAAAGTGCTCTTATTCGCGGATAAATATTTACTTGTGTTTATCCACGTAAATTTAAAAATGTAGGAGTTATTCCCCTTTTCGAGACATATCCGAAAACTAAATCGCAATAGTTTTCCATAAATTTAGTATTATAAGATAAATAAATCGTGAATTTAATTATAGGAAAAATGTCAGTTATTATTAGATTATGTTAACTGAAACAAATAAGGATTCGAAACATCGTAATATAAGAGAACTATTAATGTTTTTTTTTTATTTATTCGGTTTCGAACTCGAGAAACAGGAAATTCTGACACATCTAATTTCATATACAGTTTTAATATTCTGGGACCAAAACGGCCGTCACCAGAGCAGATTTAGCAAAGACGGTATTGATAGAACAGACGTGACAAGAACAGTCATGACCAAGGCAGACTTAGGTAGAACGGTTATGGCTAGAGCAGACTTAAGTAAAACGGTCATAGCTAGAACACACGTGATTCTAGGACCAGAGCAGACAGGATTCTAGAACTGCTCTAAGTCTGCTCCAAGTTAACTACAAGTTAACTTTGAGCTGTTTCCGTGACAGCTCTCCAAGTTAACTTGGACAAGAGGTTATGCCTGCACCACATTGTAACTTAAAGAATCAACATCCTATGTAAGATTTACAGATCCTAAACACCAAACATTAATATTGTTATCCTTTGAAATCTTCAACATCTTAAACATGTTTTGGATTGGGAAATATTGTGCTTTTAGCTCTGTCAGATTATCTAATTATTTTTCTCACATGATTAGCCAAAAATTTGATTTGTAAGCAAGCAAAATTTATCATTCGCCTTTCCTTGTCAGTCATCAATAACGCAAATTTAATGAATAAGCCATTTGAAATCTAAACAACTGAGAAGAATCTAAATTATCTAATGTCCTAGGAAGAATTTACACGGCAAGATAAAAGTTTTTCACTGAATTTGTTGACATTCCATATGACTTAGAAGTTAAAACTGAATTCAGGTGGCTCACTCATCACATTTTTGAATTTGTCTTAGATTTCGGAACTCCTCTGATTTTCTCCAGGTCCCTGGCCTAATGAATTTTGCACACGGACCCCCATTTTATTTCAAGAATGTCTTTTATAGGTCAAATTAAGATATCTGACACGTTTTCATAAAGTAAGTGAGAACCGATACCGTCAGTCTAAAAAGAACAATCCGAGGCAATGGCAACATCGGAGAAACAAAGAAAAAAAGACATAACTTGAGCACGGCACAGAAAGGAAAATGAAGACACGCACATATACAAAAATGAACAACACGGACCCAATAAAAAACCATGGGTGAGATCAGGTGCACCGGTAGAGTAAGCATCTCCTGCTTCTTTTAAGACACCCGCTGTGTTTAACATGTCAATGCCGGTAGTCAAGTCAAATCCGGTAGAGGAAAACAAAATTTAGTGGCAAAGAGAAAGATCTGTTGTCATTTGGGAAACAAATTTCCCACAGCAGTCCACAAGATCGTGGTGTCGACCGTAAAATTTCTGTAGTGATGACCTCAAGTTATGGGCAACATACCCTTGCTTAAGTAGCCTATTTGTAAGCAAATGAGATCTATCAAGGTAGTCACTGTATCGACCACAGGCCCTTGAGTAGCGAAGGAGTTGGGAGATGTAAACTCCATATGCCGGTCTTGATATAACTTCCTGGCTTTCAGACTAAAAATAGCCCTAATGTTAAATTAAAATCCAGAGAAATTAATTTCCCGCCAAATTTTAATGACTGGTATCTCCGTTTAAAGTACACGGACCTATGTATTTCTTTTTGCCATTTCATTAAGTCTACAATGCTTAATAAATTAAAATGGGTTTCAAGAAATCTCTGATATATACAACATCAGGAATGAGCCTCCTTAAAACCGATATAACGATATTGATGCTATCGTTAAATCGATTCCCTTTTAATGCGTATACATATTAATATAAGCCAGAAGTTACAGTTGGTAATCATCGCAAGCAGGGTCAGTTCTGCCAAGAAATACGTGAGAATGGTTGTAAGTTGTGACGGAGGAGACTATTCACAAAAGTAAGTACAAGTTGAAAAAATGTGAATTATCTTTTTAATTGTTCTCATACTTCAAAAAAAAATGTTATGCTGTGCTGAATTCTTTTAGAATTTCAAACATACATATTTAATTGTCGCAGACGAAATGAAGCTATCGCAATACCAACCATCCAACGAAGAAAAAGACGAAAATTATGAACTCTTTCATTATTGTCGGGTATTGACAAAGATAGGGATTATTTTTTTCAATATGTTCTCATCGCTAAATTGCTACTATAATTTTATTTTAAAAATGTTCTGTAACTATTTCAACTTAGTTTTATTCATGTACCCTTAAGGACAATGGCTGCATCACACACTTGTTCGCTGTAATCATATTTGAAAAATAGGATGACTTGATAAGGTTACTTAAGAAATAATTCACGGGAGCATGAATATATGGCGATTTTAACACGGGTTGGTCCTGTATGGCAAATATTTTACAAAGAGCGTATGCGACGGGTAATATTTAGGCATAAAAGGCAAACCGTGGTAAAATCAACATATATTCACACTCCCATGATTTTTTCGATTCTAATATGGCATTTACGGGGTACAGAAGAGATGAATTCATCTTTGTATTCATAGATGGAACAGCCATTTTACCCCGTAATGTATGACGTTGTGTTCTATGGCGCTGCACAAATTAACTACGACGTTATCAATAACCGTCGATTGTCATGACAATGCGGCTTTTACCATAGTTACGAACACAAGGCCATTAAAGAACGTCATATCAGAATTTAGAACTACCCTCTTAAAATAGACTAAAACTGGACAGGCAAGTTGCATAGAGTCGATGGAAATGATTTGAAGCCCTGATTTCTGATTAGGCAGTTCGTTTGGTCGACTTTTGTATCAGTATTCGGATACAATTATATATTTTTTTTTATTTTTGTGTTTTCTCGGGACATACATTTCTGCTGCGTTCCTTTGACATTTTACTACCGTTCCCAGATATAATTGAAGTTTATTGTCTTTTGTTTTCTTACGTTGTTTCAAGACATCTAATTTTGTTGTGTTCCTTTGGCATTTTACTGCCGTTTCCAGATATATATTGAAATATACTTGTTGTCTTTTGTTGCGTTTCTTTGGCATTTTACTACCGTTCTCGGATATAAATTATAGCATGCTTCAAGTTGTTGTTTTTTGTTGCGTTCCTTTGGCAATTCTACTACTGTTCCCAGATATATATTTTAGTTTGCCTTAATTTACAGTAACTTCGGTATTTTGTTATTTATTGAATACTGAACTTTAAATGAAAAGTGAATAATAAGAATAAGTTACAAGAAGCTCATTACCTTTATTCAAACTTAATCAATACGTTCGAATTGTTGAAAACAATGAATTGATTGAACACGAATTCTAAAATGTTTTATACTTTATTTATATTTAGTTATTTGTTAACACTGGCTGATCTTACCTCTGGTAGACTGTTAGTCCCTGAGGGTACTCACCAACCCAGTAGCCAGTACCTCGGTGCTGGCCCAAAAACCGATTATATCTTAAAATCTGGAATATCTTATTACAACAAAATTTTGTTTAAAACTGAGGAGTCTCTCCCTCTTGCATAGCTCTGTCCTTACTTAGCTCGATTTTTACTTTTCTATTTAGATCCTTTGTTATTTGTTCTTTATCACGTTTTACACATATTTGGGTTTATGTTCTTTCAGGTGTTTTATTTGATCTGCACTGAAGAGACGTAATTTGTCAAAGCGCGCATCTGCAGAAACCAAATTAACAGTAACCTGGGTATATTGTTATTTTATACTTAGTACGTTTCGTCTTCTATTTGATTTATTTTACCACAACAGTGAAATAAATAAGAAATGTACAACTAAAATAGATACTTTGAAACATTTATGGTAACATTCGCTCATATTGTCCACTTACATTTCAACATGTCTTTTATCCACTTATTGTCACATGCATTCTCAATCTTTGGCAAGATGGATCCAAAACGTCGACAGTATGCCTAATCAAGGAAAGTGGTATTTTAGTTTTGGTATTCGAATGACATTTTCTGGTATTGTTCAGTTTCAGTACAGGCCTCAAAGTAGTCTTTTGACACAAGGAGCCAGCTGGCTCCTAAGCTCCCAAATTTAGGAGCCAATCCAAAAATTTAGGAGCCAGTTAAAATATTTCAGTAGCCAATCATTACTTTCTTGTCAAAATGCCACTTACTGAGAGGAATTTATTTTCCATGTTGAAAACCAAATAATTAACTGAAAGAGGAATAATATTAAAACACTGTACAGATTTTATTATTGACACTGTTTCCCCTTCGTTCACTTTGAACAATTACTCTGAATGTTCCTTTCACTTGCAGTATCTGCACTAAGTGGTGTTGGCTGATTTATCATATTTCAATTAGGAAAATGACTTGAGCCACTATCTTGAAATTTCTCTAGATGTTTTTTCTGTATTGATGGTACTAAGAAGATAAAATGTATAGCTTTATATACATTTAAAGCAAAGGTACCAATGTTTTCATCTACCGGTATTTCATTTTTATTTACGGCTGAACTATGACTTTCACGTTCAGAAATATCTTCATAAGAGTTTGTTGCCTTTTCACTTTTTAAGGGGATGCTAGGTGTAGGGGTGTAAGACGTGTTACATTAACAGGTTTTATTTGGATATTTTTGGAAAAAGGCCTTGGGTTATTTTTGAGAATTTCCAATCAGTCCAACTATCAGTTTAGGAAAATCAATTTACTCTAAGAAGCAAAATATATTATTGTTGGAAGAATTTTAGAAACATTAGTTCCTACAGTTTTCCACCAATTATAAATTCAGTTCACAGGACGTAAAAACAAAAAAAAAAAAAAAACCAAAAAAAAAAAAATAACACATTTGAACATTTTCAATGGAAAGTTATTTCATTTTCCACTATATTCTTTATATTTCTACAAACCCTTTAAAAATGTTGCATTTTTTTTTATTTTCACTACACTTCAGAATAATCAATGTGTTTGAATTTGCCGCCAAAGAAACAAAACAATGGGAGATAACCGACTTCCTGTCACATTTATTTACTTCCTGACAAAACGTGCCTTGGATGTTTTGAGATCGTTTTCGAATTAGTAAAAGCAGAGGGAGTGTGAAAATTATTACAGTGTCACTCCCACAAATGTTGTTACTTGGAAACGTCAAACAATTAGGAATTTGTTGCAACAAATTAGGAAAAAATAGGAGTTTTCTCATTGGGAATGGGTTCGAAAATAGCAGACCCCACAGAATGCTACAAACACTCTTGATCTTTTATCATTATCAAGCATATGCCAGCAAGTGTTTTATACGAACATTATATTTCAAGACAATAAAGAGTGATTAAAAAGGACTTGATATATATCCGATTTTGCTGATCGCCGACTTACAATTTTTGGGTCGACAAACTGGCGACCTATTGGCCAATTTAAGGCGCAAATTCGTAATTTCAGGCGCCATGGCGCCCAAATTAGGCGCAAAATTGAGCCCTGCAGTATAAAGAAAGCAGATAATTAGATATCTATCTTACTGCTGTTAATGTACTTGGTGTAACTGAAAGCAAAACAACAGCAATTACTATTGAAAGGTCGTAGACAGTTAAAATAAAGCATAAATAAAGGACTAAGTAAAGAAAGAATCTTGAAACAGAGTTCGGACAGAAACTTCAAATTTTCCCACAAAGGACTGATATCTATTAAAGAACGTTTTTATTGATCGTATGAGACAGAATTTTCTGAAGACTTAATATAATATTAGTCTTATTGATATCATAATGATAATTATAAAAGAGCTTGAGTTAAATTATGGGAACAATGGAAACCATGACGATTAGCCATATGAAAATCTCCAATAACATAATGAGCCACTTCACAACAGTCTTTACGTTGAAATAAACGACGTCACAATACGTTTTGTGCACAAAACGTCAGTAAATCTGAAGTAACTACTGTCGTTACCGTGTACACTATAGGTCCGCTCAGATCATGAAATGTCTTATTAGAATCGAAATATTTCATGTTCGCCGGTGCTTTGTAGTCGATTTACATATGGGTGTCCATTATTTTCGTTTATTTTACCCTCGCTCCGCTACGCTACGCTCTGGGTAAAATATTTACGAAAATAATTCCACCCAAATGTAAATCACCCAACAAACAACCGGCGCCCATGAATTATTTCTTAATAAGGGATATCGTTTTTACGGGAATTTTATTGGACAGGCGTTACAATATAGCGCACCATGCATGATATGCTATTACTCTCTAATGGCCTACTGTGAGATGTCGTTTGCTGTGCATTATTGATAAAAATCAAGAGGCTCGTTAATTACAAAACACTGGTTGATATTCAGCGATATGATTTTTTCGTTATTAAGCCTAAAATTGCAATATATATAAAGAACCCATTCTCGCTAAGCACTTGTAATTTTTTACACAGGGGTGAAGCACACATCGTATAAGATTTGTCCGATATCAACTATACAACCTTAACTGTCCATGGTGATATGGAAATGAACTTGATTTCATTTGATTGGTGTGGGTTACCATGGCAGCTTTTGCCAATTTTGAAAATATCTACTTCTCCATTTTTTTTAAGAGTGTACTAAGCAAAATTTAGGTATATCATTTTTTTTCAACAAAGAAAGGACAATGAATTATTCTTTTTGAAAATGCAAAACGTTTTGGAGATCATTGATGCTAGATGGCTGCAACGACGACAAATCTGGTCGCTTTATCGAGTCACAACATAAGAGGCTTAACTGAATTTATAATTGACGTCCAGATATTGATATGGAAGCTGAAACAAATTTCAAGGATTGAAAGACTATTACATTGCATGTTTATCGGCAAACGAATACCGAAGCAAGACCGAGGAAAGGGAAAATTCTAAAATCTTAAATCCAAAATCACGGCAATTCACAGCAACACGAATTGAGACAGTGTGACAAAGACAAAAGAAATAAACAAAAAAAAAACATACAAAACAAAACAAACCACCCCCCCCCCAAAAAAAAAATGGACAAGAAAGCCACAAAACTAAAGCACTAGCAGTGTGTACTCCTATAAAACTGAGGTATGTTTATTCCGATAATCCTCTGAGTACAAGACCCTGCTAGTGTCACTTTTATCTTCACTCTGTAATTGTTCAATTTTATCTATCTCTTTTGTTGCTTACCTTCCATTAGATCCCTATGTAGATAAAAGCATTGTCTTTTCTCCATGACAATTATGATATTGTACCAGCTAACAACGCCCAAAACAATATCACATTTATCTTCATAAGGCACTACATTGACTGCTTAATGAAGGAGATGGGCATATATAATTCATTTGGCAACTCCACATACAAACTCTTCACCATCCCAAGGGAGGACATACTAAACAATCACAAATCAGTATTGTCTTCTTGGATCAATTTAAGCGAAGAGAACAACAACCTGCCTTGTTTCTACTTGGTACCTTAGTTATTTTAATGCCCTTACAAACCGAAATACATTGCTGGGTCAGCCAAATGCAAACAAACCCCCTTTTAAGCTTCTAATTTCATTTCTACTACAGTCAAGGATGACCTGGGGATAAGGAGTTATAAAGTATACTCAACAAGTCGAGTGAATAAAATGCGGATTCTCAAAGAGTCAAAAGGTTATGAGCATCTTTTTCGTCCTTTTTAGTTCAAAAAAGACTTCTCTATTTAAGCCTAGACTACTGACTAAATCTTATCAAGAGTAGGTTGATGATTTCAGTTAAGGAGGGGTAGGGGTTCACACTGCTAGTGCTTTAGTTTTGTGGCGTTCTTGTTCATTTTTGTTTATTTGTTTTGTCTTTGTCTGTGTTGGATATGAATTGCCGTGATTTTGAATGTTCGAATTTGGAAAATCCCTTTTCATCATTTTTGCTTCGGTATTGGTTTGCCGATGTATTAGACATTTGTTTTGGTAACCTGTGCTCTTCCGCTCTTGATCAGTTTTATTGATTGACAAGAAACTGCAAAAATATTACATATTGTGATGTCACGCGGCTAGGCATAAATTGTGAATGATATTGAATCGTATGCGAAAAGTTCAAAACCACACAATGCCAGATATTTCTTTAACATACTGAAGGTATTTCCCCTTTCAGACTCAGTACCTTGGCCTTATTTTGGTGTACTTCGGACTTTAAAACATGAGCCTACGGAATCCATCGACCGAAGATCCAATCATTTTTCACTTGAACTTCAAATTTCAATAAAAATGGTCTGTGGACTTCATCTCTAATTTCTGCACCCATGAAAAAGGAGGTTATACCCTCTTTACTGGAATGAAAAATAATTAAAATACAGAAGTCAAATATAAATACCACAGGCTATATTAAAATCTAAGATGATAAAAAAAAAAGAAAAAAAAAAAGAATTACCTTTGCATCGAACCAAGTTTTCTTCGTTCTAAGGTTAAAGTGATAGCATTTGCCATTGAATTCTCTCCAGTTTGAACTACAGGTCACGGCTGCAACACATCAAAACCATAATCAAAACATGTACGGTGACCCTTAGATGCTTTGTTTTGGGTCGTTTTAACCTGGGTATTGGATGTTGTCCCCTTGACATTTACCCTACTTTCCTTTCTTTTTCATATCTATTCGAGTGTGTTTTTTTAAATCAACATCTACAGTTTAATTAAAAGATTATTTTTGGATTGATTGTTGTTAAACGTCAAATTAAGCAAAATTTCAGCTACTGCATAGGGCTTTATATTCGCGTTACGAAATTTTCGCTGTTTTCTATGTTGTACTTATTCGCGGGGTTTTATATTCGCGGATTTCTTAATGAAAGTCATTAGGTTCATTAATATTCAGGTTTACATTGAAATATTGTAAAACGCGAATAGCGCGAAAATTAATACCCCGCGAAATATAACAACCATACAGTATCATGAGTATATCGTGGCGTGAACAGTTGATAATAATAAATATGCAGTTAAAAGGGTCACTTAAAAATGTTGCTATGTACAGATAAAAAAGATTTATAAAAGATAAACTCATATAAAAGATAATTTAAGGTAAATAGATCAAATTTGATGAAATTCAAAAATTGGATAATAGACTTATATTTTACGATACAAATTAACAGCTTTTGAAAATTAAATAATTTTGTCGCCAGCGACGTTTGTAAATAATTGTTTAAGAGAATCAGCTGTTTAAAATGTGTGATGTGTGTCGGCTACATCGACACAGTCAAGTAAAACAAATTGTATTGTGTAAGCACAATTACACGGAATACTCTCAGGTCGGTCTTTACCATTTTAAATATAAGCATGAGTTGTTCGTGTATGCCCTATTCGACACCTTGTCAAAACAACTTGCTCTTTCCGTTTTTTTCCCAAAGGAACTAACGATTTTACCAGCTTCTGATTATATTCCGTGCAGTTTATTATTTATTTATAAGTCCAATCTGTCTTGTCATATCTTTCGGGTGTATTTACTTATTAAAGTTTCATGTCAGTGTACGGCACTGGACAATCCGCCACCTCATTTTCTAATGCATCATTTGCCTCCTGGTCAACAACTGTGTTACCATAGATTCCAACATGACTAGCAATCCAAATATAAATGATTTCTGTGCCTATAGCAACAAGTGACTTGTTAAACTCAACGACCTTCAGAATAACTGGATGTTTTGTCTTTCGACTTTCGATTGCCAATAGGCATGAGAGAGAATCAGAACAAATCAAGAACTTACTTTTTCGCAATAAGCAACTCATTTGAGTGCTAAGTAAATAGCGTTGGCTTCAGCAGTAAATATGGAATTTTATGATGGTAGTCGGAGAGTTGCTGCTCGGTCTCCGAAGACAGCCGTAGAGGCCACTTTGTCTCCATCCTTAGATCCATCAGTGTAGATAGGTAAGTATTCGGGTGTGCAGATTTAATTCTTGCAAACTCTTGCTGGATAACAAGAGGATTAGTGTCAGACTTTTTGTATTTTCGTAGTTCGATATGAAATTCTGGTTTTGGATTTAGCCGTGCAGGTTTTTTCTAGTTTGAATTGGTGGTATTTCGTCCAACTGTACATTGGCAGATTCCAAGTGTGGTTGGATACAAAAGGTTTAATAACATTTGGCCGTTTATCATATATTATCTTGTGAAGTGGTCTGAAAACTCAGGTGTGAACAGAATTTGAAGGATTTGAAGCATACGCTTTCAGCTTAGTAAGGTATTGTAATCCATGTTTGACACTTCTGTCCTCTAGAGGTGGTTCAACATATAGACCTTCCATTGGAAAAGTTTTCAACACACCTAAGGACAGACGTAAACCTTGGTGATTAATTGTATCTAATAATTTATGATTTATGAGCAGAGCCGTAAACGAAACATCCGTAATTTAACTTTGATCGAATCAACGATTGATATGAATTTAATAAAACAGTGCTATCCACACCCCAGTCGATACTCGACAAAACTTTTAAAATATCTAATGCCTTCAGGCATTTATTCTTTAGCATTTTGATATGGGGAAGAAAAGAAAGTTTACTGTCAAAGATTAAACCAAGGAATTTGGCTTATTTAATAATACGGTTATTAAACAGTTTTAGCTCTGGATCTGCATGCAATGTCCGTTTACAACAGAAATGCATTCCAACTGCTTGAGAGCTTGAGAGCTTAAACCGGTCTCTTTGCCCAATTTTTCAATTCTGTTGAAACAGAGCTGCAATTGTCTTTCTATATTATTCATGTGTTTACCACTATATCAGGAAGTCATCTACATACAGTGACCCATGAATGTTATTTTTCAAAACCTGAGCTAAACTATTGATTTCAATATTAACAATGTAACGGAGAGAATGCTTCCTTGTGGAAAGCCATCTCCTGTTCAAAAGGATCAGACAGCGTAGAGTTGATTCTGACATAAAATTCCCTGTCTTTAAGAAAGTTTTCAATAAAATTTGGCAAACTTCCTCTCAACCCCATATCAAAAGGTTTTTTAAAATACCATATTTCCATGTTGTGTCATATGCTTTTTCAATATCGAAAAAGACAGACACAACATGTTCTTTTTTAAAAAGGCGTTTCTAATAAATGTCTCAAAACGTACAAGATGGTCTTTAGTACCATGCACTTGTCTAAATCCGTTTTGTATATCAGACTTCAAGAAACCAAACAAGCCGATCATTTATCATGCGTTTCATGGTCTTACAAACCTAAGTAGTCATTGCCAGTGGACGGTAATTCGATGGTTCTGAATGATCTTTACCTGGTTTTGGAATAAGGACTTTTGTTTCCTGTTTCCAGATGGACGGTAAGTTTCCTGTTTCCGAAATATTGTTCAAAAGATTTAACAGGATATCAAGAAATGAATCACGTAAATGTTAGAGAAGTTGATAATGTGCGTTATCCAACGATTTTCTCAATTCATCTACCGAAAAGGATTTATTATTGTCTTCCAAATCCTGAGTTGTGAAGTTAAGTTTTGTTTTTTCTTTTTGTTGTTGAATTCATTGAAATGTGGGGCCTACATTTTTAGACGAAGAGTGTTTGGCAAGTGTTTGTCCTATTTTATTAGCTATATATTTCCTTTTCAGAGGTTAAACAATCTTTGCCGTTTTCAAGATCATAGACAGTAGCTTTCTTATTTTTGCCATTTATTTTTTTAGTCAATTCCAAACTTTATATTCATAGGGGTATGAATTTAGTTTTGAAACAAAGTTCCGCCAAGAAGTGCGCCTTCTTTGTTCTGCGAGCCTTAGCTCTAAAGACACAGAAATTGCCAAGATTATCTGTGGGCTGTTTGTTTAACCGTCGTTCCGCATTCTTACGATTTTTAAGAGCATCATCGCAATCATCATCGAACAATGGTTTGCTTGGGCGTTTTGATTAGTGGAGGTCTTTGGAATGGTTCTATCAGCTATGGAAAGTAGTTTTTCATTGCACAGTAGAATAGGATCCCCAACAAATCTGAATGGAGATTATTTTTCATAACTTGTCATTATATTCTGAATTTGAATTGGGCAACTTCGAAAATATTTACTGCAATAACAAGTGTTGAATGACCGAAAGAAAAAAATACATGTTTTTTTTTTTTTTTTTTTTTAGATATGAAGTACTATGAGGTATGATCAAAGCTCATTGTTGAAGGCCTAATGGTGACTTTAAGATGAAGAACAAAAATAAAAGCGTTGTTCCCATGCTTGGTTTCAACATGCATTTGTAGAGAATTTGTCTCATATGCATTAACTCTGTATCCTTTCATTGTGAATTATGAAAAAATGGAATATATTACTTCAATAAACATTGAAAATGCAAATCAAATCAGTAGGGATGGTCAATATGGCAAGAACATGTCCTTAACCGAAAAAATTAGAATACTGTAAACTGCTGTATAGTGCTTTAAATTCGCTGCACGAAATTTTCCCGGATTTTAGTCGTATATGTTTTGGCAGTATCGTATTATCGCGGATTTTTATTTAACGTTTTTATGTCCATTTATAATCAGTTTTCACAGTGTTATATTCGCGGGTATATATTTTCTTTCCCTTGTTTTGTTAAAGCAAATATCACGGAAATTAATACCCGCGAAATATTAAAAAATATAACCATACAGTATCTTCTTTTTGTGACCGGTTTATCTTCTCTAAATTCACATGAAAGAAAATATCACCAAATTGTGATCGCCTGTTTGAAGAATAAACTATAGCGAATATCACTTTCCAAGCACTTATTTATTTAATTAATTCGCGGAAATAAGTTGGATTAAAGTATATGTATAAAGGCACCCCACTAAAGGAGTCTGTAAGTCTCGTTCAATTTTATAACTTCCGGTTACATGATTCGTACATGATAGTTGCATTTTTAACGAGAACTTGTGACGTATCAAGCCAAAACATTGAATGACATATTTTAGCGAGAAACATTTTCAAACTTCCGTTTTATCGTTAATTCTCGGTGTCAAACGACGAAACTTATTGACCTTGTTGCCTGTTAGATTTGGATTGACAAACATTTTGGATAATAATTTATCATAATTATTCTTTACTATTTGGTATATGCTTCTGCTGGTTGGTTTTAAGTCAAGTGAGCTTTCACCATCCTAGGAGTCCACTGCTTCGTTACTGGTCAGAAATTCGCAATATCTTCATGTGGAATAAATTCTTAAAACTAGGGAGTATTTTTATTTCAAGAGTGTTGATTTCAATACATCGGCAAACGAATACCGAAGCAAGAACGAGGAAAGGGGAAATTCTAAAATCATAAATCCAAAATCACGGCAATTCACAGCAACACGAATTGAGACAGTATAAAGACAAAACAAATAAACAAAAATGAACAAGAACGCTACAAAACTAAAGCACTAGCAGGGTGAACCCTATAAAAACTGAGGTATCATCAACTTGCGAATTTCTGCCTCTATACAATAATGATCCACAGTTCGCTAAGTATGTGACATTTTCAGAATTGACCTAACACAAAGCAATAAGGTCTCGTTGTAACGACTGTAATAGTAACAGTTTGACGGATTTTAAAAAATGAATTTCTGTCTTTCTAGACAAAAATATAACAGAGCATCAATCAAAAACTTGTATTAACTTGTATATACAAGGTTGTACACATCTATATCTGACTAATGTTAACCGGGAAATTTTCCCGGCAGTTTTATTTTCGCGATTTTCGCGTTTAGAATGGTAGCGCAAATATACTTAGCTCAATGGTCAACAATTTGGCAACGCGAATTCAAAACTGCGCGAACTTAAACCCTGTGAATTTACCGCGAAATAAAGACAACTCGAAAATTTCCCGATTTACAGTTTCAACAAACTACAACATTCAATTTAAAACATCACCTTGTATGTTACCTTCTCTCATCAACAACTGCGAATTTTTGTTTTCCACAATAAAGGAATTACAAAAGGAACTGCTCGATATCCTACACTCGTTTCTTCTTTTTTCATAGCTGGCAAGAGCACATTGCTTGTGACCAACACATCGAGCGACACAGCTTACGAGTGATTTAATGTGTACTTCAGTCAGGATTTGGGCAGTCAACTGTTTTCTATTTATAACAAAAAATCTTTGTTCTTTTGCCACTGCATTTTCTAATTTTGAGAAAACTACAATTAGAACTCCAATGGTTACAAATTTTCTACAAACAAACTGAACAGAGATTTTCATGATTTCCTATTGTAAGAAATTCAAAATCCGTCCTTGCCTTCTTTAACATCCAAATAATTTATGTCTCAATGCCACGGGGATAAAATCACATACGCATGCTCAAGTATTTTTTTTTTTAATTTGGATTAATCAATAAAATATTAATCTAAGATTTCACATTCATTGTTATTAATATTCAAATCTAAACAAGTGCGTAGCCCGCCGTCATTTTTGCTATTACTGGTTTTTCAGTGTAGTGTAGTGTGTGGAATCATCAAAATTGACTTGAATAAAAGTTTTGGAAATGAATTGAGACAGCGAAACAAATCCAGAATATTTTTAACACTTAACATCTTCTGCTACTTCTAATCTATTGTTCCTCTTATCCTGTGACAATTAAATATATCAACATAGGTAAAAAGTCATACCGATACAAAGTCCGTCTAGAATTAGTTTTTCAGTTTTAATGCGCCGTTGGTTTGATAGACTGAACAAGTAATGCACCTTTCTCAGGTCGAGTCATCTTGACATATAATTGACATGCAGTTATCAAATGGGGTTACAAAATTACAGAATAGACTGGTCATGAGAAGTCTATGAGAAAAAAAAAGACATATCAGGTACAAATCACCGGCAAAATTGTCGACTGCAACGGTCCGGACTTGGTACAGACATTTCAAAAGAAATGGTGGGCCAAACCGGTTTCATGGCTAGCCAAACCTCTTCTACCTTTGCAGTAGTGTCCGGTAACAACTCAACAGCAATAGCCATTTAAAGGTCGTAGACATTTCAAAGAAATGATCATCCCAGTATTAAGTAAAGAAAGAATCTTAAATCAGAGTTGGACCAAACCTTTTAATTTTCCACAAGGGTCTGATATCTATTAAAGAACTTTCTAATGATCGTATGAGACGGAATTTGTTGAAGCCTTGATTAATAAAATGACAGTCTGAAACTTGAGCACTAAGAATAAGTCATACAAAATTGTATGGATAATAGGAACATATGATAGAATTAAATTCAAAATGAGACACTAACATAATAAGATTTAGTGAAAGGTAAGCACTAAAAATGTAAATAATTCATATCACAAAACAGTATTCTGTTTTTCTGAAGGAGGCTCACTCCTGGTGTTTTTTACAAGGATTTCTTGAAAATCTATTCTAATTGATCAAGTATTGTAGACTAAAGAAATTGTAAAAAGACATGTAAAGGTCCGGGCGATTTTAACGGAGATACAAGTCATTAAAAATGGCGGGAAACGGATTTCTCTGGATTTCCCTTGTTTTAACATCATGATTATTTCTTGTCTAAAAGCTAGGATGTTATATCAAGGATTTTATGAAAACTTGTCAGGTGTCTTCATTTAACCTATAGAAGACATTCATGAAATAAAAAGTGGGGGTCCGTGTGCAAAATTTTTTAAGCCATTGAACTGGAGAAAACCAGAGGAATTCAAAATCTGACACAAATTTAAAAATGTGACGAGTGAGCCACCTAAATTAAGTACATTTTTGTCTGTTGCAGAAATGTAAAAGAAAAAGAAGAGCCAGATCTTAATTTAAACATAATTTTACATTCTAACCATGATGAATGCAACAGCTATAAGTAGTTTCTTTGTCAATACGTTCAAGCTATACTTAAAATTCTATTTCTTCTTCGTAAACAATCAAGTATCTCTATCAAATTGTTGCCCAGTGTGTCTTTCTTCATGCAACTCTTGTAATCGGTCCGGATAAGTTAAGCCTCTCAACTTTGATCATGAGCTTGGCAATGATTCTGCTGTACACTTAAGATAGAAGTAGATCGCAGTTGGAACATCTGCTCCAGGTTGAATTCTACGTGTGCTTGTAAAGGGAAAATTGGTGATCTGTTTCTGGATATCTTTATGTTGATGAGCTGTATACAACTTTTTGCTTTTGTAGAATCAGATTCTCTGGGTACATGTCAAATTTCTATGCATATGCTTCATCTAGATGTAGCTGTAGATAGTCTCCATAGTATCAGTTCCAGTGAGTTCAAGGATGGCAACATTGTCGATTATATCTGAGTTGCTGAATCTTTGTTTGATGTTGTTGATAAAAACATCTAGGATTGGCTATATGACATTTGTGTCATAGTATGAATCTCGTGGTTGGTCAGTGTTGATATCTTTCTTGAGTTGTTGATCTTTTAGTGACCGTAACCCTGGTTGTGTTTTTCTCATCGCTAGTTGTTTTACAGTCTCATCTACACTGGAACTGATGATTAATATTGTTTTGCACTCAAACTAGTTGAAACTGCGTTCCTCTACTATCCTATTTGCTGATATTCTATTTTGAGTCAGGTCGTCCTAAAGATTAAGAAAAAACTTGGTCAACAAATTAAACACTACTTTATATAGATGGTGTGTTTTTGTGGATTAAACTTTCTTTTAATTTACTAGCTTTCAGAGTGGGGAATTATATCCAGGTGATACACATGTTGCAAAGGATCTCCACTTTGCCATGGCTTCAAATAATGCAACCTCAATGGCACCAAATACTACCATTCCCTGCTATTAACAGTGAAGGGATGTGGAGTAAATGCAAATGTGACAAAGTCTCTACAAATACACGGTAGTAATAAGCAATGGAACAACGCTTTTATTGTTGTTCTTCATCTTGAAGTCACCATGAGGCCTTCAATGGATCAATAAAGTGAAAGTAGAACAAGACTTATAGTCCCTATTACACAAAAATGTATTAAAAAGTGCGGTAAGCTTTTCTATATGACAAGAATTGCTGCTTCGATCAAGAAAATCTGCTTCTTTTTTTGGTTGTTTCATTTGATGGAAAATGAAATTAAATTTTGATGAAGTAAATAAAAAAAAAAAATAAAAAATATTTTTCACCGTAAAACTGTTAGAATACAACTTACTGTATCGATATTAAAATTTCGATAACTTTATCTTCGTACCCAAATATGACTAACGACTTGACATGTAGCAGACGACATTATGTTTCATTTGGTTACACAAAACCCCCATTGGGTGTCACAGTCCTGAATTTATGAACAACTAAATACCGAAGGAACTACGAATTTAGGCAGAAATTAGGTTCTGCACATGCGCATTTCGACAACTTATGTCTCTTTAGTGCGGATAAAATCTAAATGTTTGGAAGACCATAAAATCTAAGATGTTTAAAAACTGATCGAGAACAAATAACCAACCAGAATCTAAATTTAGGCCAAAATCAGGTAAGGACAGAGTTTTGCGTGAGGGAGACACAAAAAATTTGATATTGGAAGGTTCAAAATAGAATCGGCTTTCGGGTCGGCACCGAAGCACTGACTACTGTGCTGATGAATATCTTCTGAGACTAACAGTCCACAAGCATGAAATGTGACATTTCCCATAGAATTAATTGTGACATTCCCAAAATTATGAAATGTGACTTTTGTCTGGACGAAATTCCATAAAGTACTATGGTCGCTCAGTATGACCAAGGATGTACTTCAAAAACAAAATCTCATGACGTTTTAGGGTCTATAACTTGACATTTTCTATACTGTGACGTATTGATAAGTGGTCAGGTAAATCATACGATGGATCAGATATGGTCTATTGTACGCGAATGTTGAGGACGGACTGAACACCTATTCACTACTGATAAATAAAGGACAAAGGGGGGGAAATATTACCAGACGCATCAAAACGATAATTGTGTTTTGTAATTATGTTTTTCACCTGACTTTGTAAATTGAGGAAAAGTCATTAATGAGATTCAGTCAATGTTTGACCTTTTATCTGAAAAAGAAATAAATATCTACGTGTCAAATAAATTATATATGTACAAGCCAACGTATGATAATAAACAAGTTTGTAAAGCTAGTGAAAAGTATTGAAAAAGTTGTAACGGTTAATAACCATGTCAGGAATAAATGGTACGAATTAAATACAAGATATATCAGACTGTAAATTGATTCTTAGTTCAAAATAAAAAAAAATATATATTAGACATTTTAGTATATTCTGACATTTTCACATTTTCAGGAGAAGCCGTAGTAAAACAGGAAAAAAATATTTTAAAAAAATCTGTTCAAATTAAAATATTTAATTCTAAAAATACTCAAAGGAACGTTAAAAAGATTATTTGTGAGCAGCATTGGTTCCATTCGAGTGTTCTCTATTGTCGTGCCTGAAGTTTGTATACCAATTTGTTTTGTTGAGTTAAATATGAATTGCGATGGTTTTTTTTGTAAGCAATTTTTGTAAGGAAAATTAAATATGTAATTTTATCACAATTGGATAAAATGACAATATAAAAGTAAGTCAGTCAAAAACCAACAATCGAGAGGCAATGGCAACATCGACAACACCGTGAAACTAGGACACCACATGAGTATGGAACAGAAAAGAAAAATGAAGACATACATACAGATGAATAACACGGGACTCAATAAAAAATATGATCAAGCACCACCTTCTTCTTATAAGACATCCATCGTGTTGAACATGTCCACTCCGGTAGCATAGATACGGTAAAGGAAAAACAAACTTCAGTTGTAAAGATCTTTTGTCATCTAGTAAACATATATCCCATAGCGGTCTACGAGACCGTGAAGTCGACCGTTA
Organism: Modiolus philippinarum; assembly: GCA_002080025.1. Taxonomy (NCBI): domain Eukaryota; kingdom Metazoa; phylum Mollusca; class Bivalvia; order Mytilida; family Modiolidae; genus Modiolus; species Modiolus philippinarum. The sequence goes on along the minus strand of MJUU01047476.1, from coordinate 41,469 downwards.
AACTTTTTAAGTGATGACTTCCAAGTTATGCTTAAGTATCCTATTTGTAAGCAACCGAGCCCCGTCAAATTGACACTGTATCGGTCACAAGCCGTCGAGTAGCGAATGGGTTGGGAGATGTAAATTCCATAAAGAGAACTTGTGGATTGTTACTACAAACAAATGGAAATTGAATATTGGAGAGTAAGATCATCGCGTTTGTCATGCAGTCTTTGTGTAGTTTACGTCTGTTATAAATTTCAAGATGAAGGTCAAGGAACGAGGCCGATGTGGAAGAATTTGTAGTATCCTTAATTTCGAGGTCTTTTGGATAGATAAATGAAAAAAACTACAATAAAGGGCTACGCGGAGCGCAGCATGATACGACCGCAGCATGGTGACCACTGAAATTTGAACAAGTGTAATATAATGTGAATGTGGACACAGTTACTAGATAGACACAATAAGGAGATTGACACAGTAATAAACTGGACACAAACTAGGGAACATAGAAATTAGCCTTTTTGATCCCTGAAAGCTCAGAATCTGTAAGAGATATACTAAATCTGTTGAAGTACTACTGATAGCTTACAACAAAAGGGATCAAAAGAAAAAATCCCATCGAAATACGATCCGAAATAAAGATTTAACATATTTTTGAAAATTGCAATTTTGACCCCTTTGACCCCTTACAGCTCAGAAACAGTAAAAGATACCCAAAATCCGCTGACATACTACTGAAAGCTTAAGACACGAAACTCCAATCGAAATCCGATGAAAAATAAAAATTTTACGTAATCTGCTCATTTGCAATTTTGGACCTGTTTGGCCCCGCATAGCTCCAAAAAGGAAACATGTTATCAAAGATCTGATAGCTAAGCGCTATGTTAATTTTTCATAAGTATTCCACTGAGAAAAAAATGCATCAAAATCGGACTAGAAATTAAAAAAAATAAAATGTTCATGATTGCCCCCTTTGGGCCCCATTTTTCTCATGAACGGTACATTGGACCAGTCAAAGTCTTCCTTTTGAACCAAGGAACATTGTGTTAAAATTTCACAAGGATTGATCCACTGGAACTTAAGTTTTTGACCAAAAACACGTGTCTACAGACGACGACGACGAAAACGATGACAGCGCCATACCATTATACGACCACAAATTTCTTGCGGTCGTAAAAAACGAGGATTGTTTGTCATAAAATATCATCTATATAACAGAAGCTGTAACTAAAGGACTGGGCCAGTTTTTTATCCTTAGTTTGAAGAAGCCCTTCGATAAATTCAGCTGCATGTGAGTATAGAAACAGGTCAGGTAAAAAAAGGTGCACAGACAGTGCCATAGGAATACCGATAAACTGTTTAAAAATCAGCCCTCAAAACTGGACAAATATATTGTCTACCAGAAACTCTACCATTTCAATTACTTCTTCCACTGTATTTTTTTTTTGGTTATTCCGAGTCGTACTTCACAAAGTATGCCCTTTTCTCTGTCTATAACAATTTCTTATATCTTTGTTCGCCGTCCTTACAGAGAAAACTTAAATGAATAAAATATTTTAACCGAGATAAGAACACTCTTTCTAGCAATATAACATCAAACGTCTGTTAAAAAAAACCTTGTTGATCAATAAGAGACCAAAATAAGGGACCCCTTTATTACATGTCATTCTGGGAAAGAGTAAAAGTTCATCTGTTAGGGTACATATAAACCGCGAAACGAAAGGAAATGAATCGAAACGAAACGAAATGAAACGGAATCGAAACGAAATGAAATGAATCGAAACGAAATCGAAACGAATCATATTCAAAACGATATATAATCGAAACGAGAAAAACAAAATTGAAACTATGAAACGAATAAAATCAGAGTTTCATGTCAGCATTGTATTTTGATATAATAAATAATAAATTACTGAATTTGGAGCGATATCTTTTATTTTAAACTAAAAATTCTTTTCACGTGAGTATTTATGTAACACGATACTCCTGCATCTAGGGTCTTAACTCAAAGGAATGGAATCCATGAAATAAACCTTGTTAAGGGCCTTCATTTTTTAAATTTTTGTTAGGTGCATCATATCGTGTAAAATACAGCAACACGTCGCGGCGGGAATATGTATTTTTGGCTTGTATAGTCTATCTTAGGCCTAAAAACCAATCAGACTTGAATTTCAATTGGTTTTGTCCAGGGGTTAGAAAATGACATGAACCAATCGGCCACTAAATAAATCATATTGTAGCTGGCTTTGTGACGGGTGCCATGCGTGGAACATATCATGCATACACAGGAAAAATAGTAACATATGTTTAATACAAGTTTTAAAAAACATGTTTAACACCTGTTATAAAACTTGTTCAATGCATGTACTGGCAAACAGGTGTATAATACATGTTCTATACGGTATGTTTTACTCCCATTTTTTAACATATGATATATATTGTGCTTTTTACATGTGTTTAGCAGTTGATGTCAAAAACATGTGTTTTTCTAATTTTGTGTTTAACTTTAAATTTGTTTGGAATTGGAATAATTTGGTATGATAATTTTACTTTGAAGATTGTTTACTTTATTTTTTGTCCATAGAGCATGCATAAATTGAATATTTAGACATGTATATGGATAAAAAAATTGAGCAATAGTATGTGTTAAGGGTTTATTTGGCTTACTACAACTAGCATGTCAGTTTATATCAAGTAATCACAGATTTGCAGTCATGTATGAATGTTCATGGGTACCAATTTTCGTAGATTCAAAGCAAAAGAAATGTTTGTGGATTCATAAATTATTTGTTCTATGAAGATTTTCATGGATTGTTTGACTCTAATTGGTACCCAACGAACAATAATACTTTCACAGTATTCAGAAGAGAAGTGTAAAAAATTTCTATGCATCCATTGATGTATTGTTTTTCATTGGCCATGAAGCAGTCAAAAGTAAACAATTCAAGTTCAACACAGTTTTTATTAATTTTTTGTGCTTCATATCAATGTACTTTTAAAGTAAAATCATCTCCAATTAAACTATGTATTACAATTGTAGATGACCTTATAATAAACATAATATCAATTTACATGTGACAATGCAAAGTCATTGAAACATCTTATGATAATATGAGACCATTCATACTACAATTCTCAACCAAAGTAATATTAAACAACACCATATTATTATAATGACTAATTATTTGCTTAAATAGTGTAGCATAGCTTGTTTACAATATCATTAAACTCATATAAATAGTAATACATGTATATCATACATGTATATTTTAAGCATGCAACATTCTTCCCTGAGGCTATACTATTTTGCCCCATCATGCATATGCAATTCAAGTTTTTTTTTAAATATATTGTGTAGTTTTCAAGAAATGGGGATAAATAAGTGCAAAATTTGGAAAAATACTGAAAAAAGGGCAATAACTCCTACACTGAATGTTAGATCTTCTTCAAAACTTAGGATAGATAGATTTTTACTTGCTGATCACTTTCACAACCTACTAAAATATTGCTATCTGTAACGGTTTTTTAGTTATTTGAAAAAGCATCAATTTACGTTAAACACGGCGGGTGTCTTATAAGAAGCAGGAAATGCTTACTCTACCGGTACACCTGATCTCACCCATGGTTTTTATTGGGACCGTGTTGTTCATCTGTATGTGTGTCTTCATTTTTCTTTTTTGTCCCGTACTTAAGTGGTGTCCTTGTTTCTTAGTATATCCGATGTTGCCATTGTCCATGGATTCTTCGTTCTTTTGATTGACGGTTCGGTTCTCACTTACTTTACTCCATGTTGTATTTTTAACCACTGCATGTTTTACAAATCAAAAATCCAATCGATAGTTTTGTACTCCATGCCCTTCGGAACAACTACACTAAGTGTAGTTGCAATCAGATAAATGCATCTTCTACTTTTGTTTTTTGATACATTACAAGGATAATTCAAATTATTCTAATGTTTTGACATCATGAATACGTAAGTTAGTGAATCCTATGATGTAAATACGCATGTAATCAAATCATAAGGAATGGATTTAATTCTTGAACATTTTGTAACTTGAACTCATACTATATTTCAATGTAAAGACAGGATTTTGATCATTTGTGGTAAAGAGGGAAGATATCTCTCCTATTATGGAAGTTAATAAATTTAATCTAAGGCAGATAGATGTTGGATACTCTTGCTTAAAAAAATCTACATTAATCAATTGCAATGGATTATTTTTTTCTTGTATGATTAGAATAATTTAGTATGACATTTCAAATTGATATACAGTAATGAATGATATAATGGTCTTCAAAATTTGCAAAAACAATTATTGGCATAACTTAAACAATTTTAAATGAATTGTAAAAACATTAAAAACAAGCAAATGTATCCCATTGACAAAGAAGTCCCGGTCAGCACATAACCTCCTCCATTTTTATCTTGCTCTGTGGTTTATATGATGACAAAATTTCATAAAGATCCGATAAGTAGTTCCTATGAAATAAACTTTAATGCAAAGGTAAATATAAAAATGAGAGATGTGGCATGACTGAATGAGACAGTCAAATACAATAAGCAGACAAAATAAAATTTTAACTTCTACAGGTCACGTTACGGCCTTCAACAATGGACCAGGATCCATACCCCAAAGCAAGCTGTAAAAAGGCACCGAAAATACAAAATGTGTCAACATTCATGAAATAAAACCATCGACCTAATCCATTGAGACAAGGCAAAACAAATAACAATAAACAAGAAAACAACGACAACCACTGGACTGGCTCAGGACAGGCACATAAGGTATGTGGAGGAGTTAAACCGGTTGGTGAGCACTAAACCCTCCCCCTAAACTGGGACAGTGGTGTGACAAAACAATAATAAAACAAACTATAAAAACCTGTTAAAATGGATTTAACTCTTGAGATCAATACTGAAAACAAATACAATAACAATAAAAAAAAATACGACAAGAAGTACCAACCTCGAAAGAGTACTCACAGTTTCTGTCTGCTCATTGATGAATAATTGAACTGAAAGTCAAACAAACTGAAAAACTATCAACAAAGGTGATGGTAAATAACTAAAAATTAACCCCCTCCTTAATGACTTTTTATGCTGAATTCAAATTTTGAATACATTTTAACAATTGTCCACAGTTTCATGCTGAAGGTAGACCCTCTTTCTATTTACACGCTCTTATTCAATTCGTTCACAACATGATTACCCTTCTGGAGCACCCGATGTCACTCTCGGTTTTTATGGAAAATCACACTGTCAGTGGTTTTAAATTTTTGTGTTGCTGTTAAATTTTAGTTTCGTCTTCGTTTGTGATGTTCGTGCTCCTGGTTTGTCCTGGTTAATGTTTGAATATTCAAGAGACTAACAACAGCTTTTTCAAATTTTTACCTTGGTACTGTTTTAGGGTTAGAGAAGTAACACGTACCATGGATTTTATTGGTTTTGTCTAAAGGTTAGAAAATGGCATTTCCAATCAGCCTCAAATCAGAACTTTCAAAACAATATATACCTCACTGATCGTGTCACGGGTGTCGCTAGTGGAGCAGGACGTGCTTACCCTTCCGGAGCACCTGATGTCACTCCCGGTTTTCATGGGAGTTCACACTATGAGTGTCTTAGTTCTTAATGTTATCTTTTTATTTCCGTGCATTGTAGCTGTCTCACGTCCTTGTTTTGTCTTTATTTTCATCTGTTAACGTTTTTGCCATGTCTTTGGACTTCGATTTTTGTAGTCATCGCTTCCCTTGTTCAGTTGCTTTCAGTTGCTGAGGAAGAACAAGTGATACATTTAGAGGCTGTTAATTTGTACACAGGACAATCTAATCTTACAGATGTTGTTTTTCAGCTTTTTATTTCAGACATACAGTTATCGCTGATCCCCGCTTTGGCTTCTCTTAAAATACCAAAAACATTCCTGTAAAACATTTATAAATCATCAAGATTTTTCCTCCTAATTCATTAAGTCATCGATGAATATGAAAGAATGGCTTAACAAGTTGCTATAAACATGAAATAAATCTGACAGGGTAAAGTGCATTTGCAGTGGATCTATTGATAACTTTTTAATAGTCATTTGAATGGCAAATCAGAGATGTATATCGAAAGCTTGTATTATTTTCATTATATATATTCAACTTTAAAAAAATTATTATCTTAATCTTATATTTAAGCATTATGCCTACACATATTTGTATTTAGGAAAAAAGATAGATGAAAATTACTGAGAATTATCTTTGTATTTCATCCATTCTCCTTTGTGGACTAGTTCTGATTTTTGGGTAGCTACTGCCGAACCTCGTCTTAGTGTAATCACCGAGGTTATATTGGGGGAGAAGGGCCTGCAAAACAAGATCATCATTGCAGGATTCTGACATCACATTGGGTTCTAGTGCTGCTGATGAGGAATATATTTCCGAAATGGCCATACAGCTCATTAAAATTATTGCAGTTGGAGTTAACATATGTGTTATGGTCTCATGTTCATTTACTCTATATCCTTTCGTAAAATATCACATTTCCACTGGCAGTCCTAGTGAGATGAGAGATAGTGCCAGGTTTTCTCTCTGGAGAGGTCCCCATACTAAGATGCGTCAAAACCATATCTGTTTTTCCAAGAGTAAGAGTACGGATAAATAAATTTAAAAATGTACATAAGACGAATTCAATATGGAATTTCAAGTCTGAAACAAAAAAAAAACAAGTAAAATCTGTAAGCTTATGCTCACGAGAATTACCCCTCTACTACAATTTTGTCGGTAAAAAACTAAGTTTTTTCATGATACAAGTTGTTGACATAAAGCAGTAGCTGAAAAAACTGCGACATAAATTTATATATGTAATAAAAATCTAAGTTTTGCCGCCGAACAGGAAGTAGTCGACCTATTACCTAAAAATTGCTTCAGTTGGATGCTGTCAAAACCTCCCATCCAAGTTAACTCTAAGTTAACTTGGAAACAATTCTAAGTTAACTGAAGTTAACTTAGAGCAGACGTAGAACAGTTCTAGAGACGGTCATAAAAACGGTCATTTTCTAAGTTCTAAAAGCAGTTATAAAATAGAACAGTTCTAAAAGTGGTCATAAGACACAGCAGTTCTAAAAATGGTAATAAAAACGGTCATTTTCTAAGTTAACTTAGAACAGCTCTAAAAGCAATCATACGGAAGACCATGACTGCTTTTAGAACAGGTTATGACCGTTTTTAGAACAGTTCTACTCTATGACTGCATTTAGAACAGTTCTATTCTATGAATGCTTTTAGAACAGTTCTTGACAGTGACTGCTTTTAGAACACTTTTCTAGAGCAGCTCTAGAACTGTTCTAGAACAGTTCTAAGTTAACTGCGTGCAGTCATTAGAACAGGTCTAAGTTATCTTTGTGAGAGGTTATGACTGCACCCACCTGTATACACCATGTGGAACTTTGGGAGGACTCAGAGCAATGTGTAAAATATTAGATCCCTGCATGAAGCAGTTGCTAAAGAAATTGCAACAGAAAGTTTGTTACGGAAATTTTTGGACCACTTAAAAAAAAATTCTTGATGTGGTCAAACTTAATTGTGACGCTATTTCGAGTATTTGGATTTCTTTTCGTCATGGTATCTATTGTTCATTGATCGTCATACAATATTAGTCAATCAAAGGACAGGATAATATTCAGTCCGCAAATCGATTTTTATTCCATGAATATTGACTTCCGGTTTACGTTGAAAACTTCATTTAAAAATAGAGCTAACTCTTGTGGAGAAAATACCATGTTTGTACTCTGCATACTTCCTGCTATGATGTAAATATTGATAATTGTTAAGCAATTTCAAAAGTAGATGCAAGCAAGTTCTTTATGTCTAGATTATGCAAAACATCTTAATTTTTACCATATGAAGAAGTAGATGCACTTTCAGCTTCCTGCTAAATGTTCGAAGAAATTCAAGAATAAGTTCATGAAATCCTGTAATTTCTCTCTCAAGCTCCACCAGCTCTTCCTTGGCAAACGACCTAGAATTGAGACTCTTCTGAATCTACAAAATCGAAAAAAAGGCAATTTATCCCTACATTCTTTCTTTAGAGTGCGGGACTAATAGGCCATGGGCTGAAATCACTTTCCGTGCACCCCCCCCCTACTTATGATCTAGACCAATTTTTTTCAGTCCTTTTATATCCCCTCTTCAAAATAAAACATGTTAACACGAATATAACCTGCACGCATAGACAGTATAGGGACACTTTTATAGTACACCACACATAATTCTTGTATTTAAGTTTTATTCTTAATTTTATCTTTTAAGCTCCATAATTTTTATGTAGATAATTTAGATGTACTGAAATTTGGTATCAAATTAAAGCTTATTTAATATACTTTACAATGAACACAAGTTTGGGCACATTACACTATTTTTGTGATCTAGGGATGCAAAAAATATACCCCTCCCCCTGCCAAAAATAGCGAATAACTAAATACCGAAGTTACTGTGAATTTACTTTCTGCATATGCGCATTTCGACAACTTATGTCTCTTCAGTGCAGATAAAATCTAAACGTTTGGAAGACCATAAACTCAAAGATGTTTAAAACTGATAGAGAACAAATAACCAAACTGATCCAAATGTTAAGCCAAAATAACGATTTTTTAGCTTTCAATTCCTTTCAGGTAAATAAATCTCATCATTTGATCTAGTTTTTATGCCTAATGTATCAGTTGTGATACAATGTTGAAAAATAAGACCATTAAAGTCCTTAAAATTTTGATTTTCGGTATAAATTTTTTGAAAAATCGGAATTTTCGGAATTTAAGATATTTTCACAATTTCGTCTTTCTTACTTCTGGATCGTATAAATTTGAATATATATCTAATAATTGCCAATGCGATAATGATTTATGATATGTAAGCAACAAATTACGTGACAAAATTTTAGAGTCAGACTTTTTGTGGGATCAGAAATGCCAAAATTAGCATCCCTCCCCCTTAAAATTAAGAGAAAATTAAAAATATTTGGACTCTAAATGATTAAAAGATAATGGCTTATGCAAATTATTGTGTGTATTTCACTAAAGCTGACATGCAGAAGCCCATTTAAGTAGATTCAAACTTTTTAAGGGGTCTTTTACTGGCCATTCTGCTCGAAATTTTATGAAAAGTGGGAATTTTCCGTTTTTCAGAATTATTGCTAAATTGACTTAGAGATGTAAAAACTTTACGAATTTGGTACCTAGCGTAAAAATGTTGATAAAATATTGTTTCACTATATCTAAGCTATAAGAAAGTATGCTTTTGAACATTTTAGACTAACAAAACTCTCATAAATCGCAAACATAATACCCCCCCCCCCCNAAAAAAAATCAACAATTTATTTCATTTTATTCAGCTTGAAAAGCCTGAACATTGTATAAAGGTCCAATAATATAACATTTTAAACACAAAAATGCACAGAGACTCCCATATATACCAAATAAGATCATGCGCGTTGTTCATGGGCAGTTATACAACAACTGATCTTTGAATTTTGTAACATTCCGAAATCCTGAAAATTCCCATTTTTCAAGAAAATTGCCCAAAATATTCAATTTTACCCTTATTTTCTGCGTTAAAATTGAAAATTGCGATATATATAATGTATTTTTAAAAGAAAGTAAAAATATTTATATGTTTTAATCATATATATGTACAGACAGACATATTTTTTGCATTGTTTTAGCATCATTTTCTTTGAGTAGGGGTAAAATTTTCGGTATTTAGCGTTACATTGAACACCCCTGGTTTTTCTACACATTGTTTTAAGATAATTTATACATCCTCAAGAACAATGAATTGGCATACCAGCAGATAAATCCTCCACTTTCTCCACATATAACTATTTAAAAGTAAATTTTGGACAAATCTGAAATGCTGAAAATTCAGATTTTTCATCAATTTTGTACCAAATATTGAGTTTAATCTGAAAAGTGGGACTTAAAATGACAAATCATGATAAGATTAATGCAACATTTTTATATCCAATACAGACTTTGCGGGTTTTGGTTATTTTTATGCGAATATAGACAAAAAATGACCACTTTAGGGTGAATTTGTTGGGGTAGGGGTAAGATTTAAGGGTGAATTTGTTGGGGTAGGGGTAAGATTTTAGGTATTCAGAGTCACATTAAACACTCTTTGCTTTTCTAAACAATGTTTTAAGAAAACTAATGTATCGTACAGAACAATTAAATGGCATATATGCCGACATATCCTCCAGATTTGACATATATTACGACTAAACAGTGACGGTTTGACACATTTGAAATACAGAAAATTCTCATTTCTCATCAATTTGGGACAAAATATTGAGTTTAAGTCAACAAACGGCTGTAAAATACCAATTTATGATGTAATTTATACAACATTGACATATATAACACACATTATTCGTGTTCTGGTTATTTTTATGCGAACAAAGACATAAAATTGCCCATTTTAGGGAAAACTTGTTGAAGTAGGGGTAAGATTTTCGTTATTCAGGGTGACATTTAACGTTCCTTGATTTTTTAAACACTGTTTCAAGACAACTAATATATCCCTTACAACAATTAATTGGTATATCTGCAGATATATCCTCCAGACTTGCCATAAATAACGGGTTAACAGTGAACTTTGACCAAATCTGAAATGTTGAAAATTCCCATTTTTCCTCAATTTTGGGTAAAATATTGAGTTTATGTCAACAAATGGCTGTCAAAATATCAAATCGTGATGCAATTCATGCAATATTGTCATATTGAACACACATTTTGCGTGTTTGAGTTGATTTTATGCGAACATAGACAAAATATTGACAATTTTAGGGAAAATTTGTTGGGGTAGGGGTAATATTTTCGGTATTCAGAGTCACATTCAACACTCCTTGGTTTTCTAAACAATGTTTTAAGACAACTAATGAATCGCTCAGATCAATTAGATGGCAAATCTGCAGATATATCCTCCGGATTTGACATATTTAACGATTTAACAATAGACTTTGTATAAATCTGAAATGTTGAAAATTCCCATTTTTCATTAATTTTGGGATAAATATTGAGTTTAAGTAAACAAATGGCTGCTAAAAGAGTAAATCATAAAGTAATTTATGCAACATTGTCATATACAACACACATTTGCGTGTTCTGGTCATTTTTATGCGAACATAGAGAAAAAATTGACAATTTTAGGGAAAATTTGTTGGGGTAGGGCTAAGATTTTCGGTATTCAGAGTCACATTAAACACTTCTTGTTTTTCTAGGCAATTTTTTTAGACAAGTTGTATATCCCTAAGAACAATTAATTGGCATATCTGCAAATATATCCTCCAGATTTTGAATGTATAACGATTTAACAGTGAACTTTGGATAAATCTGAAATGTAGAAAATGCCCATTTTTCATAAATTTCGGGCAAGATATTGAGTTTAAGTCAACAAATGGCAGTTAAAATACGAAATCACAATATAATTCATGCAACCTTGTCATATATAACACACAATTTGCGTGTTCTGGTAATTTTTATGCGAACATAGACAAAAAATGACATTTTTAGAGTAAATTTGTTGGGGTAGGGGTAAGTTTTATGAATGTAGGAAGTTTATAATACTTCAAAACTGCCATAATTTGTAACAGTTGTAAAGAAGACATAATGTACTTCCATTTTATTCCATCTTTTCATGAATTTGAACCACTCATAGATAAGATGATACAAAAAAGGGACAAAATTTTGTCGAAAACGAAAATGTTCAAAGATGCGGTTTATTTGTCTATTTAAAAGTGATAGTTTGGTCATTCAAAACATATTTCCATCATGTTAACATGCCTAATTATAAGAAAGGACATTAAAAGACTAAAAACAATTCAAAGAATTATGAAATGAAAAACATACTGGTTTCTAAGGACCGTTGAACTTACACGATTTCGAGAAAAATCTTAAAATTTATGTAAACATTTCGAAGGGGTAGGGGTAAGATTTTTCAATTTTTATAACGTATTGGGTATAGAAATAGTACTTATGTGGAATATCTGTAAAGCTTATACCATAGGCTATCATTCTTTACCATTTTTTCATAACTGAGAGGCACCAATCAACAATTTGAAGCAATTGAAAGAAAAACTTTGATAAAAAACGGAATTTTCCAAATTTCGTTGGATGTGTCTAAAAAGGGGGCCTGTTCCAATATTGCGTGCAGGTTATGCTCATGTTAACATGTTTAATTTTGAAGAGGGGATATAGAAGGACTGAAAAATATGGGTGGGGATCATAAGTGGGGTGGGGTGCACGGGGGGTTATTCCAGCCCATGGACTATAAGCTTGTGGGTAAAAGTCCGCTGAAGAGCGCTCAGAAACTTGTCATCGGGGCATGTCGCTTTGCCCTCAGAGCGACTGGGATGTGAGCACAAGGTAGTAAAATCATCTTACATGCCGGCATTAGTCAGGCTTTAATACAGAAAACCTGGCCGCAAGTAAACCATAGTGCTTCACCGTGTTGCGAAAGATGCCACATTCTTCACACATTAAAGAACCCTGCTGCAGGTTTCGCTACGAGTAGGGCCTTACCTACCCATCCCCTTTTTTCCAGTGGCAGTCGAAAGTCGTATAGCCCTGATTGGCCTTGTGTCCATTTTGAATTCCTACATTTATCTTATTATCATTTCATGTTAATTGTATCATCCCTTCATGTTCATCTTCCTCATATGGCTGAAAGATTATCGCTAAAAAAGTAAAACCATAACTAAATCACATTCTTTAGCCAGAGACTGATAGTGGTCATGTCTTTAACTGATCAAAAGACCATTCAAAGACAACATACAAACAACAAGTGATAACAATAGCTACCAAAACCCTTTAGATCAGATAAGCCTAAATGCTAATTGTAGAGGAAAAGCAAAACGGAAAATCTAACTTTGATTGCATGCAGCCAAGACAAGAATTAAGAGATACTTTGGTCATTAAAATTTTCAAAAAATATGGCTATAGAAACGGGTGATAAAATAAAACTGATCCATGTTCATTACTTGAATAATTGTTATATTTTGTTGTATTGTTTATTTTTTATAAGATATACCTTTGCTAAAGAAATGACCATTTGCAAATACTGCCTTCTTGTGCCTCCACATTCCATATTCGCTGGAGCAATCTGTAGCTATCACAAATTAAACATTTGATAAAAAATAATTATCCTAAATTTAATTTGTATTTACATCAGATCTATCCCAATGAGCTTGAGATCAAAGAAAAAACTGAAACACCTACATGTACTTCAGCTTCGTACCTAGATCTTTTATTGTATATTGACGAAGATGGACGTTTGAAATCTAAGCTATATGACAAGCGTGATGATTTTAATTTCCCAATAGTGAACNCCTTTCTTAGCAGCAATATACCTACCTCTCCAGCCTATGGAGTGTACATTTCACAGTTGATTCGTTACTGTCGAGCGTGTAGTTTGTACAGTGATTTTTTGAACAGAGCAGAAACACTGTCCCAAAAGCTGCTTAGTCAGGGATTTGTTCAACCAATGTAAATTTCATCCCTCAAGAAATTTTATGGCCGTCACCATAACATCATTGAAAGATATGACGTGTCAGTATCTCCAATGAAAGTTGACATTTTCAGCTAGATTCACGTCTTCCCGGATTTGACATTCTGTCTCACTCACAGTGTGACGGGTGCTGTTAACAGAGCAGGACATGCTTACCCTTCCGGAGCACCTGACGTCACTCTCATTTTCACTGGAGTTCACACTGTGAGTGCCTTTGTTTTGAATGTTGTGATTTCTATTTCTGTGCTTTGTGTCTGTCTAACGTCATTGTTTTGTGACTGGTGCCATTGTTTTCTGTGTTCTAGTTTTGGCAATGTCTTTGGACTTCGATTTTTGTGGATTTCCCTCCTTTGTTCCTTCGGTATTCTACTGCCGTTGTTATGTCGATTGATTGATTGATTGAATATTGTTTAACGTCTACTCAGCAATATTCAGCTATATCAGGACGAGAACAAGTTTGTTAATAAATAATCACTTTGGGGTATGGAAAGGGCCATGGGACGGGAAATTCTGACTGCCACTGGAAATGTAGGGTGAAATCGTCAAGGGCGGGGAATTAAGCCTTGTAGCCGATCGCCTACGGACCACCCCAAAAAGAGCTTGCTACAAGGGTTCTTTAACGTGCAGGAAGCGTGGCATTTCTTCCAACACGTGGACCTGAGTTTACATCCCATCCGAAAGATGGGTTGTGTATTTATTAATCCCGCACAACCACGGAATGGGTCCTATTTCTATTTCCCGGGACCCTCGGGGTCAGCCTCCGTTTAGGAGGGGTCACATCCCGCAAGCCGGAGATACTAGGTCCTATTTCTTTATCCCGGGGTTCCCTCGGGGTCCTCTGTTAGGAAGACTCATACTCCAAGCTCAGAGGATGCTGCGGGCCTATTCGTAGTTGTTATGTCGATGTGACATTTAAAATTTTATCTTTGGTGAATTTATCGATCATATATAAATTGGCAAATTGATAAATCAAGGGGTGAAAGAGTACCATCTAATGATCTTAGATAGGTACGGGCACATTTTACTATATTTTATAACTTAATGGGAGGCATATTTCCCTGAGATTGGTTAACAATGGCAAAATTAAAATTTATTAGATAGGAACTGAGAAAGGCTGTTCCATTTCCTTCGAAAAATTAAATTATGAACTTATTTCTCCCTCCCTCCCCTTTTAGGTAACATGAAAAAAAGATACTTACCATTTATTCTAACTTTGCCAATTTTTTTCATAGAAATTGTTGCCTTTTTAACAATTGGATATGTGTGTGAATGTTTAACTTACATATCCCTTGTTTGCTCTTGATGTACTGGAAAAAAAATCCTTGAAGTGAGAATCTGGTCTCATCCATTCCAGATGGTGTTTCATCTTCTTTATAGTGTGTTCATCCTGCTGGTTTACGATTTCAATGATTAAATATTTTGCTAAACCAAGAGGTATTAAATGAAGCAAACCAACAGAAATGTCACTGCAATAATAATTGCACATATCTAATATGAATAGCTATTAAAATACTCTCAACAAGAAATTCTAAAATTGAAAGTAAAACCAGATGAAATCGAGTGAATATATTATGAAACTCCTATGCTGAATATTTCAGGCAATGAAATATCAAGGATATATAGGTAGTAAAACCTAGACTAAACTAGAACACTGAAAGAGTTTGGACAGGGCTAGCCAGCAACAAGTTCAAGCAATTGCATCAACCTCTTCTGCAGCCATGTACTATGAATAGCTTTTAAGTTTTGGTGTTCACCAATGGCCATTCTCAAAATCTGTGATTTTCAATTAAAAAGCTAAGTTGTCAATATACAATACAATACAATAATCTTTTATAAGAAAAACCAACATTAGCATTGGTGTCACCCCCACAATTAACATGACATTAAATTCGATAATGGTAATATAATGAACATGGAGTTTGTATTTATTTAGAGAGCAATCTATAAATTTAAACCATGATCTGTGTCCTTCATTAAATAAAGTTTTATCAGCTTCAAAAACTACATGTCAAAATCTATCACATGGTAATTGTTTAAGCATATTGAAATATACTGAGCAACACAAGAAACGCACCACTTTTTTAATATTATCTAGCTCACTAGACATTTTAGTCGTATCAGCCGTTTATATGTATTTTTTAATTTCAAATGTCCAGAACAAGGAAGTCAATTTTTGTCAAAAAATTTGCCATTTTCAAGTCGCAGCAACGGTTTCCGGTGAATGTGTGAGAAAACACAAGTCGAAGAATTGCTTTCCTCGGAATGAGCTTGTTTTGAAGTTGTATTGTCAAAAGTTACAAAAACAGTATTTTCTTTTACCAAATCTTACAGGTAGGAGCACAAAGGTTCAATATTCATCCTTTTCAACAATTTTTGCATTTGTGGGTGAAAAAGTGGTTTTTTGAGAAAATGGAATTCAGAATTCCAAAAAGTTTCATTTTTTCAGAATTTTGACTTTGCAATAAGAGAAACAATGTGTCAAAAAATTTAAGTTGATCAGCAAGTATTTGAAGAGATATTTGCTGTTGAATTTTAAGGTACATAGAAATACACGTTAGTGGTGTGTTTCTTTTGTTGTTGAGTATATTTCAAAACCAGGTATGTAATAAAATTAATAATAGGTTTTCTTTCCAGTTCACATTTAATTGCTAAATTGGAGCTTCTTCGATTTGCATTAAGAACATATTTGCAAAACTTATTTCGAAACTTTTCAAATGGTAACTCATCAATGTTAGAATCTTGAATATTGAAATCGCTAATCCATATTTCTGACCCGTACATACATATTGGTCTGATAAGAGCATCGAATAATTTGATTTTTAGGTTCACATTTAAGGTGTCTGCAGGGTATTAATTTCCTATTATAGAATTTTGTAAAATTTTCTGTGTAGAATTAATGTAGTGAAAAAATCAAAAAGTCAAAAGAAACGTGATTCAGTAAGAAAATCCAAGTATTTGGAAAATAAGAATATTCTACGTGAACTGCCATTTTCCAGTGTGAGAAATTCAGCTTTTATAAAGTGTTTGGACTATTCAAATTCAATTCGAGAAGAACTAAAATTTACTAAAAAGAACTTTCAAGAACATGTCAAAGCTAGTTCAAGAGAAATCAGTGAATTAAAGCAAAAGTTAAAATTGAGTGAAGAATGTGTTTCCAGAAATCAAAACCAGTTCAGTGAAAAAATTCAAAAACTAGAAAGTCAGATAAATATTTATGAAACCAATATTAAAAACTTAGAAGAAAGTAAGGACATTTGTCTACCATCTAGAGAAAGTGTCAGTGCATCAGCTAGCAATGTCAACATAGACAAAAATCAGCTGGATGAATATCTTAGTTAAATTTCTAAACTCCAGCAGGATTTGGATGAAACAAAAAGTTTCAATCAATTTATTTCGGAAAGATATCAAGAAGCAGCTATGGATTGTTCAATAGCAATTGAAAATGAAGAAAGGGAAAAAGAAAATTTATTGAAAAAACTTGCGCAATCTTCAGACCATATTGATTATTTAAACGAAAAAGTGAATGTTTTGACACAGCAATTGGACAGTCAGCAACATCATATGAGACATCGTGGCCGTGGCCGTTTTAACAACAGAAGAGGACATTTTTACAAGCCCAAAAACGCAGGGACGCGTTTTGATGGAGGAGGGGCATATATGACCGAGTGCTTTTGGACTAAATTTTATATTTGGACAATTCAAGTATTTTATGATTTTGGACATTTTATTATTTCATATTTTTATCTTTGGATTTAATCATGCTTAAAGTGTGATTCACAGGACTTCATGTTTGGACTTAATAATTAAGATATTATTCAGTGCTAGACATTAAGAAATAGTTGTCACATAGAAACTCCTTTTAAGTTAATCAAATTTATTGTACTGTTTTGTTAATTAGTCAAATGTTTGGTTTAATCATATCAATTCATGTTAATTCACATGTCATGTCAAAATGAGCTTTAGTTTGAATTAATGTATAAATATTAGGGTAAAAACTGTATTAAGGAGATTTTGGAGACAGACTGCTATACTGACAGTATCCATCTATGTTAACGTATTCCTTGTTGAATTTGTGCTATTAAATTATTTATCGCTTCCGTATTGGACATTTAGTTCTGCCATAGAATTATTACAATGTACTAGAGTTAGGGCACTTGGCTGGGCGAGAGTCATTGTCCTTGTGTATCAGGCATCATAGCCAGTAGAATTCAGAGTTCTGCGTCCGCAACAAGAGGTTGCACATCCAGTAACCAAACATCCCCGGTTATATGTGGTGTTTATTTGTACATAGTTTTTAAGATAATAATCTAAGTAGATATTAAAGACATATTTTATATTGATTAATGGACTAAGTGTCACAAGTTGACGAAAAGTTACTCAATACTTTAAATGGCTTTTCTCAGTTAATGGCAGATGTTCCTAATTAAAAGTTATTGTCAAATTAGTTTTATTGTTAATTGAGTGTTATGTATCTAGGTTGACAGATTTGCTGACATTAGAAATTAAGTAGTTAACCAATAATATTTTAGTTTTCAAAAAGACTATTTATAACAAAGATTTATTGTCTCTTTAAAACACAAATTTCCCGCACATGGTAAATAAGTCTGTAACGAGAATATAAGAATTAGATACATGTAAATAATATTTTTCTTATAAATAATCACTTTTAAGCATAACAATATCAACAAATAAAACAATGCAAATTCATACAGTAAAATATGTGTTTGTGTTTCTGTTTCTATGGTTCAAGAACGAGTGTAAACAATATTTTTCTATGTCTATTCAAATTCAATATTTCCGGTTATATAAAAGCAATATTTACACATGACAATTCATTTCGGTACTTCCGGTATTCTACAACAATGATTGCGCATGATAAGAATAAATGTATACTTCCGGTATTCTATTACAATGTCTACGCATGACTTCCGGTAACATAGATTGACGTTTGCGCATGATCATAGCTTTTACAAATGTTTACGGTAATAACTCACTGTTTACGGTACTAATGATATTTTACAATTATGTGTGCATTAGCGGCAATGTATACTTCTGACGTGCAACATAATTATAATTGAAATAAGATACATTATGCGTACTGAAACAGAAACATAATTGAATTATTGTTCAAAATATGAAACAAAATTTGGGGGTCACCGTGCATATGAGCGAAAAAACTGAAATTGAAAACTTAAGGATTTAACAAAGAAATGATAGGGAAAATGACTAAATGAGTGGATAAATTCAAAAATATATTATAGACTTGTTTGTACTTTTCATGTGTTTTAAACTCATAATATTGTTTACAAAAAAAAATAAAAATTGGGATCACCGTTGAAATAAGCAAGATAAATTGTGAAATGCCAATTTCTCTAGTGATATCTATATGAAAGTATCTTATCAAATTATCTCCCTTGCTTAATTTCTGTGTTCTGTAAATCGAGCTACATATTTAAAGCACGTTTGTTTTAGTTCATGTTTTTGTAATTGAAATGTTGTAAAATGGATAAGGAATGAAAATTTTAAATACTTTTGAACTTTATTTACATTGTAAATAATTATTTTTAATTAATTTATAAATGTATGAAACCTAAATGAACAAGTTTAAAACAAAAATGGCGGAATAATACCACTGAGACACCTTAAATCTTTTGAATTCAGTATTTTAGAACTAATTGAAAAAGAGCTTTCAGACTTTGGCTGTGTAAGTGATCAGCCGCGTGTTTGAGATTTTTCATTAAAGTATAGTATAATGCCTAAATATTTGAATTTTTAACAATTTCAATGTTGGAACCATTAAAATTGAAACTGAATTTAGAAGTATCTTTCTTTCCTTTGCTAAAGATAACCACTTTAGTTTGTTTAAGTTAACTTTAAGTTTCCACTGAGTGCAATAGTTCTGTAAAGAATTTCAGCATGAATGCAACTCCTTTTCAGATTCTGATAAATGTAGCTAATCATCTGCATATAGAAGACAGTTTAAGAATGTTGTATTCAGCTGTACTGGGTCACAGGTTTTGGTATCAAATATCGAATCAATATCATTTACACAAATATTGAATAAGAGAGGACTTAAGCCAAAACAACTTGTAACTCTCAGACATCTGTAACTAGACATCAGTGAGATGGTATCCATCTCTGTGGGCCCCGCTCCAAGTGTGACCTAGAGGTCAATGGTCAAGTGACATCAATTATTGTACGTGACATGTCGCCTTAAAGCAATCTATCCACATGCCAAATATCAAAAGCCTATCTCAAAAGAGAAAAAAGTTATAGCCCGGACACAACTTTGTCATTGAAAAAGCATGAATGTGACCCTGAGGTCAAATGTCACCAACCAAGGTACACGACACGTCATCTTGAGGAAATCTATCTACATGCAAAATATCAAAAGCCTATCTCAAACGAGAAAAAAAGTTATAGCCCGGACACGACTTTGTCATTGAAAAAGCATGAATGTGACCCTGATTGATTGATTGAATATTGTTTAACGTCTACTCAGCAATATTTCAGCTATATCAAGACGAGAACAAGTTTGTTGATAAATAATCACTTTGGGGTATGGAAATGGCCATGGGACGGGAAATTCTGACTGCAACTGGAAAAGTAGGGTGAAATCGTCAAGGGCGGGGAATTTAGCCTTGTAGCCGATCACCTACGGACCACCCCAAANGAGCTTGCTACAAGGGTTCTTTAACGTGCAGGAAGCGTGGCATTTCTTCCAACACGTGGACCTGAGTTTACATCCCATCCGAAAGATGGGTTGTGTATTTATTAATCCCGCACAACCACGGAATGGGTCCTATTTCTATATCCCGGGACCCTCGGGGTCAGCCTCCGTTTAGGAGGGGTCACACCCCGCAAGCCGGAGATACTGGGTCCTATTTCTATATCCCGGGGTTCCCTCTGGGTCCTCTGTTAGGATGGCTCATACTCCAAGCTCAGAGGATGCTGCGGGCCTATTCTTCAGCCGGGACCGCGCACGGCGAATGTGACCCTGAGGTCAAATGTCAAGGTCAAAGGTCACCAACCAAGGTGCGCGACACGTCACCTCTAGGAGATCAAGCCACATGCCAAATATCAAAAGCCTACCTCAAACGAGAAAACGTTATAGACCAGACACGAATTTGATTGATTGATTGATTGAATATTGTTTAACGTCTACTCAGCAATATTTCAGCTATATCAAGACGAGAACAAGTTTGTTGATAAATAATCACTTTGGGGTATGGAAATGGCCATAGGACGGGNGACACGAATTTGTCATTGAAAAGCAGGAATGTGACCCTGAGGTTAAAGGTCAAGGGTCATCAACTAAGGTACGTGACACGTCGCCTCGAGGAGATCTAGCCACATGCCAAATATCAAAAGCCTTCCTCAAATGAGAAAAAAGTTATAGACCGGACACGAATTTGTTATTGAAAAACAGAAATGTGCCCCTGAGGTGAAAGGTCAAGGGTCACCAACCACGGTACGCGACACGTCGCCTCGAGGAGATCTAGCCACATGCCAAATATCAAAACTCTACCTCAAACGAGAAAAAAGTTATAGACCGGACACGAATGTTTCGGACGGACAGACGGACGGACGGACGGACTGATTACTATAGGGCGTCCGCCACTTTGTGGTGGGGCCCCAATTATCACAATCATTTATATCCCAATTTTGTGAATGAATGTTGTGCAAAAATTCCATGTGTATATATTCTGCAAAAGAAAGTAAAAGTTATGGTATCTTTTTTCAAAAGATACTTTATGTAACAAAAATTCTTTAAGGAATAGATTTTATGTTATAAATATTCTGTGCATCAGAACTTCTTTAGGGACATGCATAAAAAAATTATATCGCCGCGGCGACTTATTATCTCGCGACGGCCAGTTAACAAATAAGGTTATCTCGCAGCGGCGAGTTAACAAAAAAAGTTTATCTCGCCGCGGCGAGATAACAAAAAGGTTATCTCGCCGTGGCGAGTTACTATCTCGCCGCGGCGAGTTAACAAAGAAGGTTATCTCGCCGTGGCGAGTTAACAAAAAAAAAAGATATCTCGCCGCGGCGAGTTATTATCTCGTCGTGTCGAGTTGCTATCTCGTCGCGGCGAGTTCACAAAAAAGTTATCTCGCCGCGGAGAGTTACCAAAAAAATTATCTCGCCGCGGCGAGTTACTATATTGCTACGGCGATTAATTATCCAGAGGCTCACATGAGCCGATTTAGCTCGCCTGGGTTTAACATCAGATACTTATCTTTTATTATTATCATTATCATTATTATTATCAAATCTACTTGTTTCTTCAAAAGATAATGAATCATACAATACCAGATTTCCATCATCAGAAAATTTTCTTATCCCAAAACCAAATACGGAAATATATATAAAAAATAGTGGACCAAAAGTATGTACTCTTAACCGAATGCAATCAAAAGCTTGAAAACTGTTTTTGAATTCAAAAATGTTTATAAACTGTTAAATTTCTAATAGATTGTATTATTTTTGCTATAAAGTTAATGAATGTGAATAAAAGGATATGGAGTAAATGCACATGAGACAAAGTCTCTACAAATACATGGTAAAAAACAAGCAAAGGAACAACGCTTTTATTGTTGTTCTTCATCTTGAAGTCACCATGAGGCCTTCAACAATGAGCTTTGCGTATATTATTTGTATATTGATATGTTATTGTTGTCTTTATATTTGCTGATATGTATTTCTGTTTCTTATAAAGAAAGCCTTATTGAAAATTGGTTCAATCCATATAAGTTACTCTCTTTAAAAAAGTTATTTATTTATTTATTTATTATTTATTTACATCAGAGCACAAAATTAAATGGGCGCAAAGCTTAATTTCATGGTTGTTAACATACTCTTACATACAGTGGCGGAATTGCGGGTTGCCCCGGTCCCCCTTAGGTTCGAAAATATTAAAAATTCCTAGGATTTTTAGAAAAAAATTGGGTTCGTCCCCCCCTGTATGGAAAAATTTTGGGTCGGGCCACCCTTAGCAGAAAGTCTGAACCCGCCACTGACATATGGCTAAGCAAAGTCAATAACATAAGGCAAATTATATGAGGTAGGTGGTACGACGTAAAAATCTGTCCGAACGGCACACTTCAATTATTGCAAATGTTTTATGCGATCTGCGCTTCCATTCAAAAATGTTGCAGTATTCCCCAGGCACAGATTACAATCAGAAAGGCGCAGTTTCCATGTATCGGATAACAGATTACAAGTATTGAGGCGCAAATAGCAAGTGTTGGGCACATATTGCAAGTATTAGAGTGCAATTTGCAAGTATTGAGCCCATAATGCATTGCAAATTTGGGGGCGAAAATTGCAGGTTAAAAATTTTCCTGCTGGTCTGTAAAATTTTCATCTTTGGAGAACAATTTTGTAAATGGAAGTACAACAAATAAGTTTGTGAATAATTCTAAAATTTTCATTTTTAAATGAACCCCTTTGGTCCAACAATAAAAAAAATAAAAAAAAAAAGATAAAAAAAAATAAAAGCAGATCAATGGCCTTCAGTAGGATGTATTTTTAGTACTTTTCCTTGGAATTGTAACATAAAGTCATAGCAGTCCATATAGTGTTTTAGTTTAAAGCCACGACTCGTCATTTCATGTTTCGAAGTCTTGAGTTTTAGGTCTTGCTGTACGTTTACATCTTTGGCAGAAAAACGAATAGCATTCGGAATGGGATATAATATCCTTGTCTACCAAACCATTTCGTTTAAAAAAAAATAAAATCATTTTGAGTAGTATGCTTGAAAATAGTCAATAAAAACCAACAGTCATGCACATATTACAAATACACATGCATGAAATTTTAAGAATATACAAAACATAGCCATGAAATGCACAACAAAATTAAAGATTTGGTTTGCATTCCTGAGAGTTCCCCGTCCTTGATAATACAATGCACTGATTTCTTTATTAAAGAAGAATACAATTTTGAATTTGGAAAATAACCTCGTGGATTTATAATGTTTTAGATTATCTCTATATATCAGCTTGAACGGCATAATTCCGGACAATAATGACCGGTTCAAAATTACAATACACAAAATACACAATAAAGCAAATTATATAGTTTATACAATCAGTATTTATTCCGTATAAAACCAATTCCAATATAACCAAAGAAATCAAAGTTTGGTATCCACATATTAAGCCATTCTGCGTCCTCATCAACCAAAAAGTAAACTACAGTACGAATTTAATATATTCCGATTTATAGATGTAAGCCTGTTTGTGATTGGATGTCATGGAAATTGACAGCGCCATTACATGAAATTGGCATTATAGATCGAAAATTGATATTTTTGGGGGATACATTTAATTCCTCAGGGCTGTTCAATGGAAAATGAATATAATTCAGGTTACAGACGGGGTATATAGTGTGACTTACCATGGATATTTGATATTTCCTTCGGCTTCACCTCAGGAAATGCATGTATAGTTTAACATCCAGGGTATCATGTCTGTAACCTGAATAAGATATAAAATGGAGCGGCGACAAGTTCCCTTACTTGAGGAATACTTTGCGGAGGATGGTAAATAATATATATCTTAATTATTTTATAGCCAAGAAAAACTAGAAAAAGAAATGGTTAAATTTCAGAGAAAAGAGAACTAATGTTTTTATTTATCTGCAATTGTGTCTATTTCCTTTGAAGAATACCGACTGATAAAGTCTATCTCAGCAACGTGGCATTGACCCGAAAATTATCATGTCAGTACGTCATTGCGTATGACGTTGAAATGCATTGACATATGTCATATGCGTTTATTCATCCACAACTTTTATGAATAAAAATGTACGCATCATACTTCATGAAAATGAAGCATGAACACCCGAGAAATTAGTTTTCACATAAATTCATATAATTATGAACTATGATTGACATTTAGATTTTACTTTTGGCTGGTAAATGAAAATAGAAAATTTTACTTTTTATATCAACTTTATCATGGATTGACGCATCAGTCCATCATAAAGACGCTATCAAAGATAAAATGTCAATATTTCATTAGACATGCCAATTTTAATATGGGACATAAAGTCATTTCGTCCTCCCGTTCGTTTGTCCATCACAGGTTTATAGAGAATAAATAAGGAAAACGGGGAATGTGTCAAAGAGACAACGACTCAAAGGGGAGTAATAACAACTGAAAGCCACCATAAGATCTTCAATGAACGGTGAGAAAACCCACACCCAACGGCAGCTCGGAGTCTGCCCCTGAATGAAGAGTAATCAAGTTCAGCGAAATAAACATCATCCTAGACTCCTATAGACATAAAGTAAACTTAACTAGAAAAGACAAGAAACAAAAAGGCTTAATAAATTTCCTGACTTAGGACAGGCGCAAACCTGCTGCGGCGGGTTAAACTAGTTTTATTGGGCCCAAACCTTCCCCTATCAAAATCAAATAAAAAAACAATCGTAACAAGAGTAAAATTCAGTTGGCAGCAGGACTGAGTCAATTGTGAAAAATGAAACTGAAAGAACTAAATATACGGACATAAACATGAAATCACAAGAGACTATTACCAACTGACAAAGTAAGTTATGTACCCTCAGTATACAGCTTCCACCAAGATCCCTTCCTGTGAGGAGTTTAGCATAATGATTTCATGCATGTACCGGAATACATAACCCGTGTCCATGCAATACAGATTTTAGATACCTTTATATTACTGTCCAGAATAACTTTTTTGCCAAGAAGGACTTTGACCAGTGTTTTGATACAATTTGAGGAACTCGAGTCAAATTTTACATATCGGATTAATAAAATGACTTCCTCATGAAAAAAAACCTAAAAAAACAAGTTGTTAACGTTCAACATTTTGGATTTAACATTAAATTAGATATTTTACGAAAGGATATGGAGTAAATGAACATGAGACCATAACACATATGTTAACTCCAGCTGCAAAAATTATAATGAGCTGTATGGCCATTTCGGAAATTTATTCCTCATCAGCAGCACTAGAACCCAAAAAAAGGAAATCCATAATTTCAAAAAATGTTAAAATGCTGATCCCAAACGAATTCGAATAATCAGTTATATCAAATATAGCTAAGGACAAAACTACGATGGTGGGAGTTAATCCTTCGGTTTAGGTATGTTAATAGCTTATGATATTACGAATGAACTGCTATCTTTTACTTTTTACTAAATTTTTGTCCAAGTACCCCACCCCCTAAAATGACTATGTTGTCCAATTTCAACAAAAGGACAAGGTGCGATAAAGGGTCAATTTGGCCCAAGATATCAGTGAATTTCTAAGTTGCACTTCAAGATTTCCTTTTGTGTTCGTTTCAAACTTGAGATCTCATTTACGGAAAAAATACAAATGTTAGAACCGATGAAGTCACAATAGGTACAGTTCTGACGTCATGAAAAGGCTACTTTTAAGCATTTTCATGGAAATATACCGAATTTGGCAGATTTTCGAACAGTTTTTCTAACCGGAAATATCGAGCACATCCAAGAACCAATTAGATAATTTACCCACTTATTGGTACAAATGAATTGAACCTCTCATATAAATATTTTTGTGGTTCTTGCATGTGCTCTATATTTCCTATACAGAAAAAGTAAGTCAAATTGGTCAAATTTGTCATTTTTTGAGAAAATCTTCAATTTGTCCCTTCTTCTACGCCCCAAAACTCGGAAATCATACATTAATATTTGAGAAATGACTAAATACCGAAGTTACTTCGAATTTAAATTCTGCATATTAAGCGCATTTCGACAACTTATGTCTCATCAGTGCAGATAGATTCTAAACGTTTGGAAGACAATAAACTCAAAGATGTTTAATAACTGATAGAGAACAAATAACCAATAAGATCTAAATGTAAAGCCAAAATTAGCTAAGGACAGAGCTTTGCATGAGGGAGATACTCCTTAGTTTTAAACAGAATTTACAAAAATTTAGATATTGTACGGTTCCAAATAAAATCGGCTTTCGGGTCAGCACCGAAGTACTGACTACTGGGCTGGTGAATACCCTCGGGGACTAACAGTCCACCAGCAGTGGTATCGACCCAGTGGTAACAAATGACTAAATACCGAAGTTACTTTGAATTTAAATTCTGCATAAGCGCATTTCGACAACTTATGTCTCATCAGTGCAGATAGATTCTAAACGTTTGGAAGACCATAAACTCAAAGATGTTTAAAAACTGATAGAGAAGTGTTACTGTTTACCGAAGAGCCATACCCATAGAACATTTCAATGAGAAAATTTTGTGAATTCAACAAAATTTATTTTTCAGGCCAAATAAAGCCCTTATCGCCCCTACTCCTTTGATTTCTATGTGTATTTTAATGTACTGGTTGTTTTTTTTTTAAGATTATAGCTGAAATAAAAGAGAGGAAAAGAGATCTGAAAACCATCAGTATAGATGACTTTTGCAGGGTTCTTTTCACACCTTATGTAGATACCACAGAGGATGTCCTCCATCAGGAAAAGATCCAGTTTGGACTTGTGCTGGTATGTATAATTTGAATGGCATATTTTCTTAAGATTTCATGAAACACGTACATGTAAAAATACAGTCAATAAAGAGATAAAGAACAAGTGCATGACACAGCTCTCACAAACCAGCAGCAATCTAAAAACAACCTTCAATGTAATCAAAATTCAAGTAAAATAATTATGATTAATTTTAACAAGAGGCTTCCAGGAGCCTGAATCATGTGAATTGCTTGCCTAAACTTCATATTTATATTAGCAGGCAAATGTGTCCCAAGGACGCATATTCGTCAACCTCCTCCGTTTAACAATTAAACAATCAGCCTTTATGGAGTAGAATACATTTAAAAAAAGTAAATGGATGCAAAGTATCAAGTGATGGAAATAACCCCTCATGTCAGCCCTTGTTTGAAAGGCGAGACAAAAATGGTTCCTGGAAGACAATTAATGCATTATTGAAATTTGAATCAATTGTAGGCATATCTACGATTTTATCAATGATGAATGATACCAATAGAAAACTTAACGCCATGCAAATAAAGTTGATCGGTATATATATTTGGTACGACTCTCTGAATAAAATGGATTTTCAAATTTAGTGTGATGTTAAATAAAGATGGCTTTATCATTATTGTCTAACAACAAATTTTTCAGCTCACCTGGCTTTTCTCATCACTTGGCGTTGGTCGTCAGTCGTTCTTCCACAATTCATATTTTAATCTTCTCCTCAGAAACCACTTGGCCAATTTGTGGAACGGTCATTGGATTGTCCCCTTTCAGAATTATATCTGCCGTTACTAAAATAGAAAAAGGGGTGGTTTCTTAAAAGACCTTCCCTTCCAAAACTGCTACCCGAATTAATGCCAAACTTTTGTGGAATGGTCCTTATCCCGTCCTTTTTCAGAATCATATCCGATGACCCTGCCCGCCAACCAAGATGGCCGCCACAGCCGAACTTAGTTTAATATTGGACCCTATGGGAAATTCATTAAAAATCTCTGGAACTACTTGCTCAATTGGAACCAAACTTTAGTGGAATGGTTGTTAGGTGGTCCTTTCAGAATTGTATCCGATATCCCCGCCTGCCTACCAAGATGGCCGTCACAGCCGCACTTAGTTTAATATTTGAATCTATGGGAAATTCATTAAAAATCTAATCTTCTAGAACTACTAGCTCAATTAGACCAAACTTTGGTGAAACAGTTTTTAGAGTGTCCCCTTTTAGAATTGTATATGGTGACTTGCACTGTTAGATTACAATTAACAAATGGTTTGATCGTCAATGTTTTCTGGGCAACTGTATGCCAGGTGAGCCATTACAGGCTCCTAGGAGCCCCTGGTTTGAATAAATAGACTAGTTAAGACTATTTGGAAACAGGCTCATGATCAAGGTAAATGCATGAACATGCAGGGTATTGTGAGTTTGTAAAGGTTCTTTCATTATGATCTATTTAGAACAACCATAAACAAACAACACAACAAAACTTTCAACAGGTAATTACTCACAACAGCAGAAAAAAAATATGCCATGTGAAAAAAAAAAGGCTGTAAGAAGAGTAATATGTAAGGTCTGTGGATGCACTTGGCTTTCTAGAAAGTTTTCCATTTCTAAATTCTATGACAAACTTCCTTGCACTATTTATATTTTTTGTTACATTAATCATTATGAGGAACATATATGCTTCAATTATTGTTATACTAATGTATATTTATTCATAATCCCAGAGGTCCTTCCTTTACAAAAAAAAATCCTGATGAAAGGAGAGTGAAGAAATACAAAGGTTGGTATTGTATCTTATGTAGTCTTGATCCATTTCAATGAATACTATTAGAATCAAGAATAAAAAATTGTGAACATTTTAAAATATGAGATGTTGATGTATGATGTCGATTCCTGCCTCATTTTTTCCTGTATAAACTTATTCTTGTCTTGATTTACTTTCTGCATAAGATAATTTTTTGTGAACATTGAATAAGCCTTTGTAGTGACAATCACTTAATACATTCTTTGAACACTCCATACATGGAGATATTTACAGCTTTTGTATAATACCCGATACATACTATCTGTAGATTTACCAGCATATTACTGCTGGGTAATCGTAATTTATCTTGGAGGTTCTACCAGTTATGGCTACGAGTTGGAGATGGCTCTTGTAAACCGACTGTTTAATTATTGTGAAGGGTACCTATTAGAATTTTTAAGAATTACCCGTAGCCGTGTAACTGTAGCCAATATGCACATTTATCGGCAATATGTACATATGACGTCATGGCTCTTATGACGTTGCCGATAAAAGCAATAATGGTAGTTTTGAAGGTTTCAACAGAAATTATCACCAGTATCACAGCTCGTCCTATCGGACTCGCCGCTATACAGTGATATTTTCTGTCTCGACCATCGAAACTACCATTATTCAATATGTATATGATATTTGACAACACGATATTGTTTATATGCCCCTTCTATGGCAGTAGAGGGGCATATTATAGTGTGAATTTAGTTTTCCTTAAAGGAAGTGTCTTGTCATCATGAAATTTTAAACGGGTAAATCAGGACTTGAACATAAAAAAATCTTTGTAAAATTATGCTGGTCTCTTCAACTTCATGAACATAAAAAAAATCTTTGTAAAATTATGCTGGTCTCTTCAACTTCATAATGAAAGAGGTCTTTTAAATATTTGGATTTATCTAAAGGTTTAAGTTCTGTTACATGTTGTTAGATGATTCATCTGATTTGGAGTCATGATTGGCTATCATTATTTTCTTTTCATACTAGTATTTCCACGATATAACTGCAGTATATTCATTTGTCTATCTTGACATTTTCTAACTGTCTAGGGGGTTTCAGTTAATGTCAGGTCAATCGCAAATGTCTTGTAATAATATATATTTCTTTTTATTTTTCAACAAGGATAGCAACTGAAAACTAGGCCAGGATAATGACAATTGAAACTAATATTTGTACACAATTTTTAATTAATGCCTTTGAATGTGCAACCTGAAATAAAATCTATATGCTGATAAAATTATCTGGATTGTTTTAATTCACACCATTTAGTTGTCAGATCAATTCAAAAAGTAAGAATGGAAACAGGCTTACGTAGGGATTATGTCTAGTATCACAGATATTCATGATTATGTAAAGGAAATACAAGACAGGCCTCAAAGTAGACTTTTATTGAAGGTCGCCAGCTGACCACCATTGTCAAAAAAATGATCGCCAATTACAATTTTTGGTCGCCACAGATATTTCCATAGCATGATTAAGCACCTCATTCGGTTTCAGGGGCTCCGTCTATAGAATCCCACTTGTGGATAGGGGAAATTCATGTCTATTCGAGGTGTACGGGTCATGATGCAGAAAGGCTGAACGCGAACAACTGTACACAAACTGTGTGGGGAAACGCCACGCTCCATGTAGTATTAAAGAAGGCTAAATTTCCTGCCCCTACCCATTTCTCCCCTTTTACAGAGGCAATCAAGAGTTGTTGCCTGGTTGTCACTTCCACCTTTGTTTCTTCTTTTAAATATGTTGGATTGATTTACTTGTTCGTGTCATTGTTTATGCATTTAATGTTAAACTTTAACTAATTTAGCAACCTAGATACTGATAAGAGAGCATTCTTTAGTTCCGAAGCGTCATGGAGGGCTTAATTTCCTGCCCCTACCTATTTCTTACCTTTTCTCCAGTGGCAATCAAAACTCACTGCCCCGATAATCCCTGCCACCTCCTTTACTTCTTATTTTACTTGTAATTTTGCTGAATTGTCGACTGGTTCTCGTCCTGATATAACTGAAATAGTGTTCACTCGACATAAAACACACACTAATCAATCAATTAATCGACTTTCTAAAGTATTTCGAAAAGCCGATAGTTTGAGTATTTGAGAAATCGTGCCGACTTCACTTCAGAAACAGTCTGAAAGATGCATAACATTGTAACTTTCAAGTTTCAAACTTTGAAGAGATACTGAAAATACAAATCAATATCAGAGAAGCTAAAAGATTTTTTTTTCTAGTCGCCAACATGTAACAATGTGGTGGCCTAAGAGGTGACCGATTTTTATATTTAGTCTCCAATCGCTATATTTGGTCGCCTAGGCGACAATTTCAGTCGCCTTAATAGAGCCCTGCAAGAGCAACTATTAGGTTATAATAATGATGTTCAAATTTGTAAATTGAAGGACAATTACAAGACCCAGAAAAACAAGACAAATGCAACAAATACCACACACTAAACAATGAAGGAATTTACTAAAAAGGACTCTACTAAAATCTGGTAGTATTAGACTAGGTGCACTAGTAGGGTCAGGATCTTCTACCAAATGCTAAAAACACAAAGATTGCTCATCAAATGAAAAATAACCAGTTATAAAGCCACATGAGTACTTTTAGCTCAATACATATAAAACATGTGATAACATATGTTAAACACCTGTTTAGTTAAATACCTGTTTAACACACGTTAAACGCAAGTAAAGCACATGTTTTGCAATACATGTTTTACATACGTAGTACTATATAGGTGTTGAACGCATGTTGAAAAACATATATTAAACGTGCATTAAATATATGTAAAACAGGCGGTCATATTTTTCCTGAGTAACCCCCCCC